>ML798958.1:307971-329169 GCA_009831015.1 Picea engelmannii
AACTTGCACATAATGTAACTACTAAATTTCTACACCTATGAATTTGAAGTTTTGGCTTGTAAAATCTCGATATTTTTTCTCTATGATGCCAGAAGTCACACTAAATTTTGATGTGGCAAGAAGAAGTTATGATATTTTTTTAAACTTGTTGATTTTGGCACCCTTTAGAAGAGAACACTTGTATGGTATGCCATGTGTCCAATTTTATAGATCTAATTATTAAATTTGGACATGAAACACTTTGATTTGTATTCTTTCTAATGCCACTAGTGGTGCTTGATTTGGAGTGCAATAACTTCATATATGATTGTTTTATAGAGAACACATATATGAGCCTAGTTTCAATACTAACAAAACTCTAACTTGCATAGCTTGTAACTCCAAAATTATAGTGAATCATATCGAAAATTTTGATCCAACATACTTTACTATGTCCTCTATGCACCCAAAAATTTCATGTACTAAAAATGGCCCAAAAAATGTTAGAGATAAAATTATAGGATGACTCATTTGAAAGAGCCAAACCAAGGACCATCCACTATGATACCAAATGTTATATATCAAATACTTAAGATATATAATAAAAAATAACACACACAATGTACATAATATGTGAACGTGGAGCACAACTCCAAAAGTGATTAATAGAGATGAGTTGCACAATAACTTCTTAAAGAATAGGAAAACCTCTTCTAATTAACTCCAATACATCTATTATCCAAATCAAATGTTCTTGATTCAATTATTGACCTCTATATATACATATCCATGCTCATTGTACATATGGCCCCTTTATTAAGCTAACTCCTTTTACATATAAATTTAACCCCATATATGCCCCCCTTGGGATCATATCATACACCTTGACTTGATGCTTATGTGACACACTTCTTAGGAGGTTGGATACCTGTGTGACTTGGTGAAATTCTTCAGTAGGCATGCACATGGAAGTTGGTATCTTGCTTGTGAATATGACCTATTTGGAGGAGGATCATTGGGCATCTAGGAGGAGTGAGTTGATCCATAGGTAACATAGAAACACTTGATTGCTTGCATGGAGGCTTCTAGTTGACTTATGGATGCTTGGGTTAAGGAGTGATCATGTAGGTGGAGTGAACCTAGATTTAAATGTGGCTTAGGAGGGAGTGTTGGAGTATTCAAGGCCTTTGGAGAAGGAATTTCGGACACACACCATGGACTTCTCATCCTTGGACCCTTTCTTGTTGGACATGCACTCCTTGGAGCTTGACATGTGCCACCTAGATTTCAAGAACTTCACATGTGGGCCTAACTAGTATGTAGATAGATGTCTTGTTGTGGACTAGGTCCACTTGTTATTGTTGAAATACCTCACCTTTAATATACATAAAGGGAGGAGACATTCCTTTTACCATAATTCATTATAGCTCATTTTGTAATCGCGTGCTTGTGTTAGAGGTGCGAGAGTTAGAGCGAACTAGACTCTTTGTACTCTTCTTCATTTGTATTTTCTCTCTGTGTCTTGAGTGCCAATGTTCTTGTGGGAATTCAAGGAAAGAGTAAGGTTAGGGTTTGTCCACTAAGAAGACACGGAATATGAGGTTTTGGAGAAACCCTAGAAGAAAAAAAGGAACACTTTATCTTATAGTTCTACTGAAAGAAAAATACTAGGATTTTATGGCATTTGGAAACACTAGTGTTACATGGAGTGTTTGATGTGGAGAAGATAGAGGAACAATATCTTGTACACTTATGTGATGTTGGTGAAGGTTAAAAGGATGAATGTTTTATGAGTATGCTAGCTTGTGGATTTATAGCCCTGGCTCGAGAGTGAACTTTTTCTCAGACTTAGAACAACAACATTTATGGTTGGGTGGAACGTCCTTAGTCTACAGCCAATTGGTGATTGGTTTTAATAAAGATAAGTGTTATTTGTTATGTGTTTCTCTACTTGTATATTTATTTATGTTGTGTATTAATTATTATCTTTGAAATTCATATTTATATTATGCATGCTTGTCGGTTATTGTTGTGCAAGACATACAATTCATTTATTTTATGTTGTAGCATGAATCTTGATTATCGCATGTGAGTATTTCATGCTTCTTTATAAAAAAAATATTATCAAGATTTCGAAATCAATTTTGGAGGTGTGTTTTGAAGTAGCGTGACCAGCCTGTTGGTGACTGGGTACATTACAAATTGGTATCAAATCCCTAGGTTTACAACATCGGGCCTTGAAAGGGATTGCTACAGAAATCATTGTGGTAATTATTGAAGTTAATTATTGGCAATCAGACAATGTTGAGGTGTAGCAGTGTTGATATCACCATGGAAATAATGCTTGAGCGATCCATCGTGGCCCTAGAATCCCAACTATCCCTTCCCTTAGTTATGTGAACCTATGAATCGACAGTAGGCCCAGCAAGGAAACCAACGAACAATCACCATCGATTGAGCTTCCAAGTGGGTTATCCGTCGTTGATCTATGGACTATGTAAATATTTATTCCACATGCATGTGAGCAAAGGAGAATGAACAGTTTATAAACAAAATCCAAACCTTTGTTACATGTGCATGAATCATGGAGAGTCACAGAACCATGTGGAGTTGCACCTTGTGTAATTTTGATCACGATGTCAAACATCCATTCCATATGTCTATTCGATGCCCTATCATCCTTTGTACTTTGCTAGCTGTCAACCTATGATACACCCACATTGCCATGTTTTTAGTAAACGAATGTGCCATGTGGGTTGGTGGGCCCTTGTTGGGTCTAATCCTTTGGTTGGTCACCCTTTTATTGACAATCGTTAGATCTAAGGAGAGAAAAATATCCACCGTTGATCGTAGGATACTTCCATCGGGATGTCCAAGCGCAAGGTTGCATGGAGTCTAATGACCAGGGATTCTGAAAGTCGTTGATCCATTGCGTTGAGTGTCGTCGGAGTCTGGGGGTTGGAGTAACCTTGGATGTTGAAGTGGAGGGAATTCGAGAGTGAAGGTTGACCATTGATCTATCGGGAAATATTCCAATGATATCATTCATAGATCTAGTTTTTTTCAAGCAGGAGGAGAGAGAACGGTGATATCATGGTGACGTGGTGTGAAAGCTTGGCAGTCAAAGTGACAAGGATTCCAGCATGGAAATCAAAGTACTTGAAGGATGATACGTGTCAATAGTGTTAGAATATAATGGATGTGCTCATTTTACCATTGATAATATCACTATTGTCACCCAACCATAGGTTGAAGCCACCCTTCGAGCACATTAACCTTGACATAGAATCAATTCGAAAGAAAAACCTAGGCTAGATATCCAAACAAGGGGTAGTGCACCTTTCCCCAAGGATAGCGCACCAACAAGAGCAGATCAGATATTTCAAACCCTAACCAAGAGATAGTCCAAGCCAAAACGGAATCTGCTAGTTGTAGCAGCTGCAATTGTAGCTCTCCTCCAAACCTATGCACAAACTGGCCAACTGCAATGCGCACAAGTGTTGCTCTGCAATTCTGAGAATGCCTGCCAGAATGAAGACTGGCCTCCTGTATTTATACTAATTATGGCTAACTTCCTGGGCCGACTTCTCATTCTGGGTATCTATTTATTCAGTATATATTATTTATTCTGGCCAACTTCTTCTCTTGGAGGCTAATAACCTAATATAAATTATCCTCTTGAGTCGACTTGTCTTCTAGGGTTATTATCCAACTCATTAGGGTTTCTTCTTTCTTTCTCAAGTATTCTATTCTCGTCGGTTTTACATGTGGAGTTAAATACCTTCTGCAACTACCATAATATCAACACTCCCTCCTAGCTAGGGAGGTATTTGATGGTAATGGTCTTGAGAACAAACATACCATTTACTCGGTAGCATCAACATAGTCGTATAGACTTTCTCATGACTAGATCATGAGCACCATCATCACTATCAGTGTCATCAACTGCATCATCTCTCGAAACCATACTCCATCTGAGTAATAAGACATGATGCTGGATAGGTCACTCACACCAAAAAGGGACACAAGATCCATTCTTCTAATCTGGACACATGTCCTAGAAGAATAAATGTCCTGAACCATTTTCTGTCTGGGAAATCTCTATCCATTGATCATCCATCTAGATGATAATCATTTCCAACATTGATGATAGTCTTCAAGGAAATCAGAACAATATCATTCAATAGAGCATAACTGTGTCTATCCATAGTAGTACACTGTTAATGTTTTTTCCATTATTATAGTTCTTTGCATTTCAATAGATAATAGAAACATAAGAACAAGATCACTGAGAGATACACATTCACAAGAGACACAACATTTATCCTGGGAAACCTTCTAGGGGAAGAAAACCCAGCAAAACTTCCTTAATATAAATAGCCAATACAATGCCAAGAGATCTTATGCTAAAACAGAAAGTCCTCTCCCAAGATATGTGCCACTCTCTCTCTCCTTTGTCGATAACAGATCAGAACTTGTCTCTCAAACTGATCAAGTGAGTTGTGATCAAATGAGGTGCTAGCCTCCTTTATTTATACAAGTTCCGGCACGTGTGAAGTGTCAAAAGCAAGGAACACATCATCATCTTGTTTTATGTCTAACAACGAGGTCAGAAGCAAGGAATCATCTTGTTTTACGTCTAACAACTAGGTCAGAAGCAAGGAACACATCATCATCTTGCTTTATGTCTAACAGTGAGGTCAGAAGCAAGGAATCATCTTGCTTTACGTCTAACAACTAGGTCAGAAGCAAGGAATCACACATCATCTTGCTTTACATCTAACAACGAGGTCAGAAGAAAGGAATCATCTTGCTTTACATCTAACAGCGAGGTCAAAATCAAGGAATCATCTTGCTTTACGTCTAACAGCGAGGTCAAAATCAAGGAATCATCTTGCTTTACGTCTAACAGTGAGGTCAGAAGCAAGGAATCATCTTGCTTTACATCTAACAGCAAGGTCAGAAGCAAGGAATCATCTTGCTTTACGTCTAACAACGAGGTCAGAAGCAAGGAATCACACATCATCTTGCTTTACCTCTAACAGCGAGGTCAGAAGCAAGGAATCATCTTTCTTTACATCTAACAGGGAGGTCAGAAGCAAGGAACATATATACTCCCCCTTTCAGGGAGGGTCCTTTCGGACTATACCAAGCTTATCTCTAAAGTGTTCAAACTTTACACGAGATAGAGGTTTGGTCAACACATCATCAACCTGTTCATCCATGCTAACATACAGGAGTTTCAAGGCTCCTCTCTGCACCATGTCATGGATGTAATGATAGTGAATCGCTATGTGCTTCGACCTGTCATGAAATACAGGATTTTCTGTCATCTTTATGCAGCTCTAGTTTTCACATAGGATTGTGGTTGCTTCCATCTCTAGGTCAAATAGACTAGTCAATAACTTACGAAGCCATATAGATTTGTAGCTAGCAGAACATGTGGCAATGTACTCTGCTTCCGCTGTGCTGAGAGAAATACTGGATTGCTTCCTACTCTGCCACAAAATCATGGTTGATCCCAAACTGAAACAACATCCGGAATTGATTTTTCTGTCAACAACGCTTCCTGCCCAATCTGAATCAGTGTATCCACTCAATGTGAAATTATGATCTCCGTCATAACTAAGACCATAATCTATTGTACCTTTAAGGTACCTCATCACATGTTTTGCAGCCACTAGGTGAACACATTTGGGCTCTACTAGAAACTGACTCAAGGTGTTCACAGAAAAACAAATGTGTGGTCTAGTGTTCGTCAGGTACATCAGTGATCTAATGATCTATCTGTACAGTGTAGCATCAATCAAATCTGATGAAGTATTGACCAGCAACTTCAGCTTCGCTTCCATGGGTGTATTCATGGGTTTGCATTCCAGCACGTCGAATCTCTTTAAGATCTCGACCATGTACTTCCCTTGGTTAAGGAAGATCTTCTCTGGACTTTTCCATACCTCAAGACCTAAGAAATAATGCTTTAGGCCAAGGTCTTTCATTTCAAATTCCGTGGCAAGTCTCCTTTTACATTCAGCGATGACCTTTTCTTCTCCAGTTAAGAATAAGTCATCCACATATAGCTATAAGATTACTGACTCATTATCCATAATTTTGAAGTAGATATTTGAGTCTGCTTTACTCTTAGTAAAGCCTAAGCTCGTCAAGAAACTGTCTATATGGCCATACCAAGCTCTAGGAGCTTGCTTCAATCCGTATAAGGATTTCTTCAATCTACAGACATGAGGCTTCCTGTCTTCAACCTCAAATCCTTGGGGTTTCTCTATATACACTTCCTCTTAGGTGACATCATTTAGGAAAGTTGTCTTCACGTCCATCTGGTGGAGCTTCCACTTTATCTTAGCTACAACAGATATGATGGTCCTGATCGAAGTGTATCTGGCCACAGGAGAGAATGTCTCTTCATAGTCAATGCCTTCCTTCTGGGAAAATCCACGAGCGACAAATATTCCTTTATACTTCTCAACACTTCCATTAGAAGCATGTTTTATTTTGAAGAGCCATATGTAGGATACCCCATATTTATTCTTCAATCTGGGAACTATTTCCCATACTTCGTTCTTCATTATGGATTGGTATTCCTTTGTCATGGCATCTGCCCATTCTTTTCTCTGAATGGATTCTTCAGAGAAGGTAGGCTCCTCTTCTAGAAGATCACACATCAAAGTCGTATAACTGGAGAATGGCTTTGGTCTTTTCACCTGTCTCGTAGTTCCTTCGAGAACACCATATTTCTCTCCACCTTGAATAAGATCTCTAGCCCAAGTTGGCTTTCTTTTATGAAGGATCGTCATCTGAGGAGGTTCTTGCACTTCTATTGTATCATGATCTTCTAGAAGTTCCTTATCAGGGGAAGTTACGACTTCCCTCACTGGTTCTGCAGCTCTGGGAACCTCCCTCATTGTAGTATTGGGGATTACGGGTTCCTCTTCACATACCTCTTCAAGCTTGCATATTTTATATTTCTTGAGCACTGCATCTTCATCAAAGGTCACATCCCTACTGATCTCAATGTGATGTTGACCTGGTATATAGATTCTAAATGCCTTGGAGACCTCACAGTATCCCACAAATATTCCCTTCTTTTCTGAAGGGTCCAACTTGTTTCTCTTTTCTTTAGGTATATGAATAAACACTGGACAACCAAATATTTTGAGATGGATTACCTCTGGCTTCTTTTCAGTGAACATCTCTTCTGGTGTCTTGAGCCCAAGTGCACTATGGGGCAATCGGTTTTGCACATAAACAATTGTCATTGTTGCTTCTTCCCATAAGCACATAGGAAGATCTTGATCATGGATCATAATCTTCACAACTTCCAGTATGGTTATATTCTTTCGTTCAGCTACACCGTTTTGTTGGGGATCTTTATCCGAACATCTTTGCAGAAGTTCACAAACTCTTTTGAGGTATATTCTCCTCCATTGTCTGACCTGAGTATCTTAATCTTCCTTACAGAAAGGTTCTCTATCAAGGCTTTGAATTCCTTGAACTTGTTGAACACTTCAAATATATCCAGATCTTTATGAGAATAATCATCAATGAATGATACATAGTATACATACCCACTAATGGAGGATGATGGCATTGGGCCACACACATCTGAATGGATGAGTTCTGGGACTCCTTTTTTCTTGTTGTCCCTCTTCGTAAACGGGTTATTAATGTTCTTCCCTTGTGCACATTCATTGTATACGCCTTCATGGTCACCTATGAGTTCTGGTAAACTTGTGACCGCTTTTCATATGTATGGTAGTGCCTTGTAGTTGATGTGAGCTAATATTCTATGCCAAGATTCTTCAATAGCATGGGTCATGGCATCTTCTGAGTGACCCTTTAGCTCATGCAAGTCACCTTCTTCTCTTCCAATGATGATTGCTTCATCTATGGTTTCTTCTTTATCACATTGCCTTCTGCAACCTTCACCATAGCTTCCTCAGGGTTATTACATGTGACCTGGAGCAAGGTCAGCAAAACAACAAGCAAGAGTAATATCCCTCTGATAATATAAATCAATAGCACGAACAATCATCCTAGTAGCTCCTTTAGAGCTATCACTTATAATTTATTTGAAGCAAAGATTAAAGGTAAGGAATACAATACGAAATGAGGTCAACACTCTCATAGTGTTGTGACCAAGCATTCTTCCATGGCAACCTGGAACTAACACACACGATTTCTCCTAGAGGAGGTGTTAGTTGTATCAAGAAAAACGTATACCTCTATATGATCACATGCTATCAAGTATAATACTTTACAACGACTGTTATCTCAACTATAGTCATCAGCTTGTCATGTGTACCTTTGAATCTTATTAATCTTGATTAGTCAAACCTGGAGCCTTGTCCTCAAGAATGAGTGCTTTCTTTTCTTCCAGGTTTCCTTCACTCAAGTGACGAGTGCTTTCTTCAACCTATCTTCTGTACTAAGACAATACGCTATCTTGACAAAAGTTTAGGTTAGAGGATAAGCTCTGTGATCAATTTTTAATCCTTCTAATAACTTGATCATAGCTTCAACATGCAACACTAATAATGTCATGAAAAATAAATGCATATCAGAATATTCACACATGGGTTGCATCATTCCTCTGAATGTGTTGTATCTTGAGATCCTTCTGGGTCTATGGAAAGAGATCCCTTCTCCTGCAAATACTCTTTAGGGTTTAACCATTAAACATATGTGAGTACATACCTATGATGACATTTGCAGGTAGTGGCTCCATCTGGTAGCAGCAGTAATCATTACCAACTCTTTAAAAACTTCAAGGGTAACTGCAACTGATAGTACGGATGCAACTGCAACTTAGGGTTTTATGAGGAAACACTAATTTTCCAAACTTCAAATTTTGAAATTCTGATCCAAGGAATAGAAGCACTGAGTTGAGGCGAGTACGCTGGTGTAATCAGAATTTTGAAAATCCAACTTTTGCCCCCTCAAACTTGATCTGCGGATTTCTGGACTGGTGCTTCTGGTTTTCTGGTACTTCTGGTACTCTAGTATTTTTGGTACTTTTGGTACTCTGGTTTTCTGGTTTTCTGGTACTTTGTGAAACTAGGGTTTCACTTTTTGGGAGATCCAGCCACTGAAAAGGTGTGTTGAAGATGCCAAATTGATCCTTTGGGGAGGACGCAACTTTCTAGAGTGTTTCAGGGCTGAAAAGATTCACTTTTGAAAAACCCTAATTTGCAAGTACTGCAACAGTGACGTTTTTCCTCTTGCAAAATATGCTTCCTTCAGGTTGGCTTTGATACCATGTTAATGTTTTTTACATTATTATATTTCTTCGCATTTCAATAGATAATAGTAACATAAGAACAAGATCACTGAGAAATACACATTCACAAGAGACACAACATTTATCCTGGGAAACTTTCTAGGGGAAGAAAACCCAACAAAACTTCCTTAATATAAATAGCCAATACAATGCCAAGAGATCTTATGCTAAAACAGAAAGTCCTCTCCCAAGATATGCACCACTCTCTCTCTCCTTTGTCGATAACAGATCAAAACTTGTCTCTCAAACTGAGCAAGTGAGTTGTGATCAAATGAGGCACTAGCCTCCTTTATTTATACAAGTTCTGGCACGTGTGAAGTGTCTTTTCACTGGCAGGGCCGACTTCTCAATCTAGGTGGGTAAACCCACCTTTATTATATTTATGGGTCTTCTTATTAACTGTTGGGGCCGACTTCTTATTCTGCCTATTATAATTGTCTGTTGACCAATCTGCAAAAGGGGATTTGGTCCTATTACAATATCCGACATGATCAATCCACAATGGGAATTGATCCTATAAATAAAATATCAATAATAATAAGAACACTCTTAGCAGTTACATTATTTCAAAATACACAACTACAATCCAGTGGTACACTACCACACCAAGTAGCACACAGATATTTGATCAGTGACATATAGTCACAATCAGTGGAACACACCCACCACAGTAGTATACATCTACTGTCTAGAAACATACAGTCTTCATAACAATCATTTGATATCAGCCTGCACAGAAACAATGTTATGATATAAACTAAATCATCTGGGCCATTCTTCCACTCACATCTGTGAGATCTGGAGAAGCATATTCCCTCAGAAAGTAAAGCATCAATGATTAGATATCCGGACTATTCTTCTCAAGCAAGGAAGAATAATTTTCCTAATTTATGAACCTAGACCATTCCCCACTCTGGGCCATTCCTCTGACACTAAACAAAGTGTAACCTGGAAAGAATGAGTCTACCCTAAGGAATGTCTATCCCTAATTGATAAACCTGGACCATTCCCCACCCTGGGCCATTCCTCCGGCACTAAACAAAGTGAAACCTGGAGAGAATGAATCCGCCCTAAGGAATGACTGAATTATTGTCCTGCACCAACCTCCAAAACGAACCATTCCCCATGTTAACCACAATGGGAAATCATTGTCCGACGAGGCGGGCCAATATTCTTGAGTGACCCTCAAGAAGAGAGACTGTCCTAGACCATTCCCCATGTTAAACACAATGGGAAATCGTTGTCTATGGTACATCAACAATCCATTGAACCATTTTCATTACGAAAATGACCATTCGATCTGGACCATTTTCCGAACTGGAAAATGCCTGTCCGTCAGAAATCTCAAATCACTTTCTGAACTGGAAAGGAACTGCTCATCCTGGACCATTTTTTGAACTAAAAAGTGATTGTCCATCAATCAATAATACATCAGTGCTCCCTCCCAACCTGGGATTCATCTCTTCCTTTTTCAATAAGGAATTTGTCTCCACGAGCTCCATCTTGAGTACACAAACTCTTTCATCTTGGACAAAATCTTTACCAAAATGTCTACTTATCTTCTCCTCTGTGGAGATATGTATTGGAGAACCACTTTCTCCTTTCTGGACTTCATCATGGATAATGTAATGCTTGATTTCAAATGTACTTCAGTCTGGAACACTGGTTTTTCTCTGAAGGCTTCATGTAGCTATGATCAATAAAGTATATCATTGTTGGATTCCTCTTGGTTCCTGCTAGCTCACAACATCGTGGCAAGAGTCAAACTGGAACATATCCATGTGGCACTTCTTCTCTCATCATGAGATCTTTGTCATGGATTGACAGTCCATCATCCTGATCTCATGAGTAATCATTCTGATAAAATATTTTTGTTCTTCAACACGCTTCTGTTGTGCATTGGAGGTTCTCCACCAATTTATCTTCTTCCATTTTCATACAAGGGTATCTTTCTGATATGCCTCAAGGTATTGAGGTTGCTCTTCATACGTTCTTTGTTCAATTTCTCTGGAGAATAGTCTTTGCATTCATTTGATGTAGAACTCCAACCCATGGATATTGTGGATGATATAATGACTCATGTAGAGTAATGTCTGGTTTACTAGAAAAAGTAATCATCATAGTCTTCTCCCTCCATCTGGGAGAACCTCTAGTTTTGGATCTTTCAATGCTTGCATATATACACTGTTCTGCATCACAATTTCAGTTCCTCTGCTTGATTTCTTTTAGTGAGTTCATATCAAGCTAGTAATCTTGTGTTTCTTAATACAATAACTGGTTATTATGGCTTCTCTTTCTTTCTTGGAATCTTCATGTTCTTCCTAATGGTTTTCTTTAGTTCTTGGGTTCATGGAGTTTCATATAGATTCCATGCCCTAAGGATTCCACTTCTTCTTTTTATTATAGGATCACGGATGTGGATGAAAAACTAGGGATACTTTAAGGCTTCTCTTCGAAGAAGACTTCTTCTGAGGTTGAACTAAACACGTACTTTCTTTCATAGTTTCTATCATGGATATATACTTCATCATCTTCAATGGATCATAGGATTAGCTCCCTCCTAATCCTTGCTTCATGTATGAGTGCATGTTTTTATTTTGGAAATATACAATCAGCTCCCTCTGTCTAACAGAGTCCATGCTTCCGTTTGCATCCTTATTGTCTTATGCAAAGCATCATAAGTCTTTTTTCCAATTTCCTCTTGATTGTTGACTTCTTTATGTCTTTGCTTCTTCTAAGTCTCTTCAGGATTGATTCTGATTTCGACTTATCTTGTAATAGCTTCCACATGATTTGTTTGATGTACTTCATCCTTTCATGTGTATTACCTAACTTGTATAATGATAGATATCCTTATCTTTGTTGTTCTTCCATAGGTATAGTTCTTCTTGGAACATATTATCTTCTGAAGATAGATATACAAGATATGTACAGAGACTATGCAAACAAGATATGTACAAGAAATATCGTTACCTTGTCTTTAGAAGAAGAAGTTTGTCTTATCCTGCTTGGTATTCTTAGTAGGTTCCTTTTCTTAGGAAACTAAAGCTTCATGTGTCCTCTTCCTTTTCTTCAGCTCGGGACATTGAGTCTTGTAGTGACCATACTTTCGACAGTTGAAGCATTGTATTTATAAAATATCTTCTTTTGATTTGGCTTCCTCCTTGAACCAAACTTCCTTTTGTTCCTGAAATTATTGAATCTTTTTGTGAAGGCTTGATCATCATACTTCTTTTGGGGTTTCTCTTTTGCAATGATCCTGGATTCTTCTTGAGCACAGCAAGTCCGGAGTTCTTCAAATGTAGGATACTCCTTCCTTGTGTTCATGCTTGCGGAAAATGCATCCCATGTCTTGGGAAGACCATTGAGTACTATGTTTACCAATTTCTTCTCTAAAATGATCTCTTCAATGGCTTGCAGTTGTTCTCTTAACTGAGATATTCTCACAAAGTATGATGTTATGTTGTCATCATCATTCATCTTCATGTCATAGAGCTCATTCTTTAGACTCATTATTTTTCCAATGTTTCTGACTGAGAAGAGGTTTGTTAGGGAATCGTACATCTTCTTTGATGAGTCAATATGGGAGATGTAGGGTATCAAGTGGTATTTTATAGATTCCACTACGATACTCATGGAATTGATGTCACCATCTTTGAACTTCTCCATAACTGCAACGTTCTGTGGTTCCTTCTCTTTTCCTTCTTCAAACTCTAGTTCCACGATCTTTCCTTTCACGATATCTAGCACTTTATTCTTGGAAAGGATGAGTTCAATCCTTGTATTCCACGCTATGAAGTTAGAAGCTCCATCTAAATTGTTTTCTCACTTCATAGAGTAAGTCATGGTTGCTTTGACTTGGTAAACCCTAGATTTGACCAAAAACTCAAACTTGGCATCTTGGCATGCTGAGAGTACCAGGAGATGCGCTAGGCTAGGGCACACTGATCTATCAAAAAATTAGGTTAATCCCTTCATGTAAGGTGCCTCAACGGGAGGATTAGGGTTTCTGCAACTGCACCTGCTAGTAACCCTAGCAGCAGTGCTTTAGTGGTTGCTCCTGCTAGAAAACCTAGCGGCAGTTCTTCAAAGAGCTTAATATATTTATGGCTATGTTTCCTTCCATCGGTTAGACTGATTGAAGGAGGTGTGGGCCCATAACCTGTTAGAATATAATGGATGTGCTCATTTTACCATTGACAATATCACTATTGTCACCCAAACATAGGCCAAAGACACCCTCCAAGCACCTTAACCTTGACAGAGAATCACTCTGGAAGAAAAACCTAGGCTAGATAGCCAAATAAGGGGTAGCACACCTTTCCCCAAGGATAGCGCACCAACAAGAGCTGATCAGATAGTCCAAACCCTAACCAAGATATAGTCCAAGCCAAAACGGAATCTGCTAGCTGCAGCAGCTACAACTGTAGCTCTCCTCCAAACCTGCACACAAACTGGGTAACTGCAGTGCACACAAGTGTTGCTCTGCAATTTTGAGAATGCGTGCCAGAATGAAGACTGGCCTCTTATATTTATACTAATTCTAGCTAACTGCTTGGGGCGACTTCTCATTCTGGGTATCTATTTATTCAGTATATATTATTTCTTCTTGCTGACTTCTTCTCTTGGAGGCTAATAACCTAGTATAAATTATCCTCTTGAGCCAAATTGTCTTCTAGGGTTATTAGCCAACTCATTAGGGTTTCTTCTTGGTTTATGGAGTATTATATTCTCGTCAGGTTTACATGTGGAGGTAAATACCTCCCGCATCTACCATAATATCAACAAACAGTTGGTTGGTCGACAAAACGAGAGTGGACCCAGTTGGGCACGAAATCCCTTAGGCCCTCGCTTTAAATATTATCCCTCTGATCTATAGGATGATAGATCTCGATCATTCATCAATGGGGTGTTGCTCGGAGTGCATTGTAGTCCTGGAGGGGGATGCACTCCGATGGGAGGAACTCCGAGGAGCGATTCACATCGTTGATCGGAGAGTGGGCGTGAATTAATGATGAGCGTTGATCTATCGTGGGTCCCACATGGTCGAGTAAGAAGAGTTAAAGGGTTGGACCTTAACTGTTAATAAATTGTGAACTCCAAGTGAATCATGACCATTAGAGGATGAGAATAGGAATCGTTGGATCTGTCATAGTGAGTATAGTCGAAGTGAGATGGTCGGAGTGGTTAGCAAGAGTAGAGTTAGGGTACTCTTATGGGAAGGAATCTGAGAAGAGATCTGAGTCGTAGATCTCGTGGGTCTCTTTTGAAGCATGGAGAATGGGTGTTGAGAGCGGAGAGTAACTTTTGTGCAAGAGGAGACTCTGAAGCAATCATATCTGTTGGTTTCCCAAACCTGAGGACCATTAGATCTTCTAAAGGAGGTCGTCGAACCAGGTCTTTCGGAGTGGGAAGTGAAGGCTGGGGTGGATGCAATCCAACAGAGAAGACATTGACGATAAAGGAAGGCTCTGAAGTGTTTTAAACTGTTGATTGGGGGACCGATGGACCAAGTGGCAAGTGCCACGCTAGTGACAGAGAATCATGTGGTTTCCACGTGATAATAAAGTGTAAAATTAATGAATCAATACCTAATAAATTTCAAAAGGCCATAACCTTTTTCCCTGAGCTCGGAATTAAGAAAGAAAATGGTCATTGGAAATCTCACGAAGAAAGGAATTTAATTATGCACCCAAAAAATTATTTCGAGCAACAAAACTCACAACCAATTCATAATAAAATGACGGGTGGCCTTAAGAAAAATTAAAAAGAAAAAATTATATATATAATTATTTTACAGTCCTTTCCAGAAATGCATATATATGCTTATGCTTTTTTTTGGCTGAAAGAGATTATGTAACATGCACACTCTTTTGCAAAATTAAAGGATATAAACAAGATAAGAATGCAAATGTGGGAAATGAAGGAAGGGGAAGGAACCTTTAGTTATGATAAATCATCCCAAGGTCAAAACATCAGTGTTAACAATGCAGCGACAGAATCAAATGGGCACCAAAGTAGGGGGGAACAAGAGACATTAATAAATATTGTGAGAATCCTGAAAATAGAAGTGTAGATTTATAAAGAAGACAATGAGAGATTGATGAAAGAATAAAACCAAATAAATTCTCAAGTAATGCAAAGCCTAAATCAGCTTCATAGACAAGAAAATAATGGATCAGGCTCAAGACACAAAGGAGGAGGCAAACAACATGAAAAAAGAGATAACTAGATAAAGACTAGTTATTCTAGAAGTGCTAGTAGGACTCATAGGAAGCACTCACATCTTCACTCAACAAGAAAATGTTATGAATATGAAGATTCCATAAGTAGTCCAGAAATGTCTCATGTTAGGCACCAAAGAAGAAGACATGAATTGGACAGCTTACAAGGAGAGTTAAGGAATCGTAAGCCACCATCCTTTGATGGTGAAAGAGAAAGGGAAGATGATGCTAAAGCCTGGTTGTTCAGAATAAGGAAGTATTTTCAATTGCACAACTATTCACCTAATCTTGAAGCAATAATTGACACATACCATTTTCATGGAAAAGTTGTTATGTGGTGAGATCAACTGAAGAAATATGAACACATTAATGAGAGCATGATCACTTGGAAACAGTTCAAGAGATATTTTCAGAAGGAGTACCTTTCAGAGAACTTCTATGGAAAGAAAATGCAGGAGTTCTTTGAACTCAATCTAGGAAGCATGAACAAGACAAAGTATGAAAATAATTTCTTTGGATTGTTAAAGTATGTGGGGTTTATCAAGGATGACAAGGTGAAGATATAGAGGTTTTTGAGTGAATTGTCATTCTTCTATAAAGAGAAGATTCAATATGATGAACCTAGAACTTTGGCAGAAACCATCATGAAGGATAAGTATATGTATGAGAAAGGTAAGGGCAGAGAATCCATGCAGAAAACTTGGAAGGATAATAAGAAGGAGAAATATGATCAGAGGAGGAAGGGATTCAAACCTCCTTTAAATAGGAACAACCCAAATAAAAATAAGCAATATCAACATGCTAAGGATGATTCCAAGAAGGATCACTCCTTGGGAAAAAGATAAATACCACCAATCCAATGTTGGGGATGCAAAGAAGATCACATGAACTAGGATTGTCCTCACAGAAAAGACAAAATGAAGTCTATGAACAACATCCAAGAGGCTACAATAGTAGAAGACATGGGCAGAATATATGTAGCCATACAGGATCGATAAGAAGAGTACCAATCCAATATGATCGAGGTGGAAGGTAAGATAATTAATCATCCTATTTCTATCTTAATTGATTCAAGAGCAAGCCATTGTTACATTGATCCAAAAATAGTGGATAGATTACATTTGGAGAAAAGTAAGGTTGAGAAATCAAGTTTGGTTCAGCTAGCCACTAGAAATAAAAGAAGGTTCAACGAGGTTGTTAGAAGTTGCCCAATAAATTTGAATGGAGTAAGTAAGATTTTTTATATGAATATCATCCCATTAGGATCTTATGGTATTCTAATTGGAATGGATCCTAGACTGTCATAACAAGACCTTTACATGTCTTGATGAAAAATGAAAACAAAGCATTGTGAAAGGAATTCCAAGACCCATTTCTATAAGGGAGATTCCAGCCTTATAGTTGAAGAGATATTTCAGGAAAGGATGTCAATTGTATACAACCCATGTGGAGGATCCATAAAAGACAAAAAGGCCAAGCCTTGAATATTTTTCAGTACTTCAATAGTTTGAATATGTATTCCAAGAAATACCAGGGTTTCCACCAAAGAGGGAGATAGATTTTTCTATTGATTTAGTACCAAGAGTTTCCCCAGTATCAAAAACACCTTACATAATGAGTACACCAAAATTAAAGGAATTACAAATAAGCTGGAAGAATTATTGAAGAAATGGTACATACATCCAAGTGTTTCACCTTGGAGAGAACCAATACCCTTTGTCAAAAATAAGGATGGAACATTAAGGCTGTGTATTGACTTTAGATATATAAATAAATCCATTGTGAAGAAAAAATACCCTCTATCCAGAATTGATGACCTATTTGATCAATTAAGAGAGAAAAATATATTTTCAAAAATAGACTTGAGATCGGGATACCATCAAGTAAGAATCAAGGAATAAGACATCAATAAGACAAACTTTAGAACTAGGTATGGACATTATGAATTTTTAGTGGTTCCATTTGGACTGACCAATGCACCAGCTATATTTATGTTCTTAATGAATGGAATATTTAGAAATTATATTGATAAGTTTGTCATTGTATTATTGGAGGACATACTTTTCTATTCTATCAGAGGAACAACATGAACATCACTTGAGATTGGTATTACAAGTGTTGAGGGAACATCATTTGTATGCCAATCTTAGTAAGTGTTATTTTTATCAAGAACATATCCATTACTTGGGACAAATTATTTCATAACAAGGTATAGTAGTGGATCTAGAGAAGATTGAAGCCATTAGAGGATGGACAACACCCAAGAATGTTTCAGAAGTTCGATCTTTTATGGTATTAGTTGGTTACTATTGAATATTTATAACAGTGTTCTCTAAGATTGTTTATCCCATCACTTATTTGCTAAAGAAAGGAATTAAATTTGAATGGATGGTTGAGTGTGAAGAGAAATTTAATTTGTTGAAATAATTGCTTATTAGTGCAATTATTTTAAATATTGTTGACCCAAATGAAAATTTTGTGGTATGTGTGGATGCATGCAAGGAAGGACTTGGTGGAATCCTCACTCAAAATGGACATTTCATTGGTTATGAGTCCAGAAATCTAAAAGAACATGAAAGTAAGTATCACACACATGACTTGGAACATGTTGACATTGTTCATGCATTGAAGATGTGGAGGCATTATCTCATGGAAAAAAGATTTGAATTAAAAACATACCATAGTGGTTTGAAATATCTTTTTGAAAAAACGACTTTGAATGCGAGGTAAACAAGATGGCTAGAATTTTTAAGTGAATACAATTTTGGCATCAAGCATATCAAAGGAAAAGAAAATAAAGTTGTTGATGTACTTAGTAGAAGAATACATCTCATGCATGTTACAACCATTATTATGCATCAATCAGACTTGAAAAGAAGAATTTTAGATGTTGTTGTTACATATCAACATAACCTACAAGTAAAAGAAAGTTTACAGCAAGAAAATGTATAGCAGAAAATTAAAGAATATGAGATGAAGGAAGATGGGTTACTTATGCATAAAAATGGAATTTATGTTCCTAGTTTTGGAGAACTTAATAATTTGGTATTAAAATAAATGCATAATGTTATGTATGTCAGATATCTCGATAACCAGAAAACAATTGCAACAGTAAGAAGCCAATTCTTTGGGCCACGAATAAAGAAAGATATTGTTGATTACATTCCTAGATGTATGGAATGTCAGAGAGTGAAGGTTGAGCATAGGCACCCAACAGGTTTGTTATAGTCATTACCAATTTCATAGAAGAAATGGGAAGTTGTAAACATTGAGTTTATAACTAAATTGCCCAGGAAAAGAAGGAAACATGATTCAATAATGGTAGTAGTTGATAAATTGACAAAGGCTTCTCATTTTGTCCCTGTAAAAATGACACATACAACAACTAATATTGCAAAAATTTACATGAAGGTGATTGCTAGGTTGCATGGCATACCTAAGGCAATTGTATCAAATATACACAAATATAAACTTTAGCACAACATACCATCCACAATCATATGGGTAGAAAGAGAGATCCAACCAAGTGATTGAGAACATGTTAAGAATGTATGTGATGGATAAGCCATCCAAGTGGGAAGATTATTTGCATTTTGTAGAATTTGCCTATAATAATGAGTATCAAGCTTCATTGAAAATGAGCCCATTTGAAGTTGTATGGTAGAAAATGCAATACTCCAATGAGTTGGGATACCCAACTGATAGAGTGGTATTTGAGCTAGAATTGTTCAAGGCTATGGAAGACCAAATGGCTAGAATTAAGCAGAATCTGAAGGTAGCACAAGATAAACATAAAATTTATGCAGATAAAAACATGACAGCTAGAGAGTTTAAAGTGGGAGAGAATGTAATTTTGAAAGTGAAGCCCAAGAAGAGTTCATTGAAGTTGGGAAGTTGTACAAAGCTAGTAGCATGATTTTGTGGTCCATCTGAGATAATAGATAGAATAGGGTCAGTTGCATACATGTTTTCATTACTTGCTTCCATGAATGTGCATAATGTATTTCATGTCTCTTTGCTGAAAAAGTATGTACACGATCCTAACCATGTTATTGATTGGCATTTGATTCAGGTAGAACTAGAGGGATACATTCAGGTACAACCAGTGTGCATATTGGACAAAAAATTCAAAGTGCTCTGTAATCAAGTTATAGAACTGGTAAAAGTTCAGTGGACCTGCTATAGTCCTGAAGATGCTACTTGGGAGAATGAAGATGCCATGTGGGCGGAGTACCCGAATCTTTTTGAATAATTTTGAAATTTTGATTTTTGTTTTGTATATGCACCGAGGATAGTGCCAAAATAATGAGGAGGGGAATGTACTACCCCAGTTTTGGATCCCCATATTAAATAATGTATTTTTTGTACTTGATGAAAGACTAGAGCAACCAAACAATTAAAAGAGGTTGAAGTGCCTAGGAGATGTAATTCTTTGATCATCATTAGTAATAATATACATCATTGGATGCTAGACAAACAAGGAATAAAGTTATAGGGGGCTATGATTCCACGAGAGAGGGGGATTAAGGGGCTAAGTATTTATTTTATATTTCATTTACCCATTTTGGTTTTAATGGAGAATAGAAGTTACATGAGATTCTTGGGGGAAGGCCACGTGGTTCTTGATCTCATGTAAATATATATACCCATTTTTTGTGTTGTTTGGGGGTTCACTTATTTTCATGGTTCATTTCTCACACTCTTCACTTTGTTCACTTTTTCACCCATTCCTCATTCTTCATTCATTATTGATTTTGGTTGGGAAAAGAAAAACGAATTGTTAGAGGAGCCATTGTTTTGTTGATTGTAGTAATTGTTGGAGTATTCTAGCCATGAATTGATGCATGTGTGCTTGAGATGTATGGGCATGTGCTAAATTTTTCTCACAACTACAAATCCTGAGACTCTGAGTATGGAGATTCTTGGCCAAATGCACTGGAGCCCTGGAAGGCGGTGGATAGCATGAGGGACTACGTGGAAGAGAAGGGGGACCATTATCTTCGGTTGTGCATGCTGGAAAGAAGAGAGCTAGTGTAATTCATATTTTTGTGTGCTAAGAAACCTGGGAAAGCTTAAGTGTTGACTGGTTTGGGAAGCTTAGTGACACCCTGGAACCATCCTTGTGGATTCATAGCCCTGGCTCAAGGGTGATTTGTTTTTGATACTTAGAAAATCAACATCTATGGTCGGGTGGAACATCCTTAGTTTGTATCCAGTTGGCGATTGGTTTTAATAAAGATAAGTTCTCTTTGTTATGTGTTTCTCTACTTTATATTTATTTCCATTGTGTATTAATTACTATGTTTTAAATTCGTATTTATGTTATGCATGCTTGTTGGCTATTGTTGTGCATGACATATTATTCATTTCTTTTATGTTGTAGCATGAATCTTGATTATCGCATGTGAGTCTTTCATGCTTCTTTATAAAAAAATTGTTATCAGAATTTTGAAATCAGTTTTGAAGGTGTGTTTTGAAGTAGTGTGACCAACTTGTGGGCAACTGGGTACGTTACAGGTGGAGTGACCAACTTTGGTTATGAGTGATTCCTAACTAGGAGGAGTTGGTGGCTAGGGTTTTATTATGTTTCCCTAACTAGAGTTTAGAGAGTGTTCCTTGTACAAGATTGTACTAAGCTATAGTATGTACTTGTACATCATATATATATATATATATATATATATATATAATACTTGTGTACCA
>ML798958.1:329581-367693 GCA_009831015.1 Picea engelmannii
TATATATATATATATAAAGTTTTCCAGCTATCCAAACTTTTTGTACTTACATATTTGAATTTTAGCTTATGTTATCTTGATGAATTAGTTTCTAGTGTTAGTTATGCTTCCTAATTTAACATATCATTGAGAAAAAATTCTAAAGTGTTTTGACAAACATATAGAATCTAAAGTGAAAAATTTATCATTGTCAGAATCTATAGTTATAAATCATCTTAAGATCTATAATTTTCTTGGGAAGTGTGCCCTAAGAGTTGTAACTTTGTTTAGAAAATTACACTTGATTGGTATTTATTTTCTTGGGATACCTTATGAGTTTGATTGAAGAGAAGTAAAATATTTTGTGTTGTAAATTGATATTTCAAATTCAACCCTAAGACTAAAATTTCACAGAAAATAAATTTAGGAAACATCAAGGTTGAGGTGAAATTTATGAATTTGCAATAAAAGTGGTAAGCAAAAATTTCAACGGTAATGCCTACCTCTATTCACCTCCACGTCAATCTTATAAAAGGGTGTTGGTGCATAACTATTTTTGGACATTAATAATGAATTGTGTTCATTAATTGTACACATAAATAATTATTTATGCAGCTTGTGATCATCAAAAATCAGTGTTAGGATCATCAAAATTAAGCTTTGTAATGATAAAGATAAGGTTGACATGCTTGAATTAATCTATTTTCCTCTTTTTTGAACTCCACCTGGTCATGATGGTACCTTTTCCCTTTACTAATGGTCGAGAGTCGGGGTTTAGATAGGGGTGCTAGCTTAGTGGGGCACCAGATCTATACGCCTTCCTTTGTTGAGAGAGAGAGAGAGAGAGAGAGAGAGAGAGAGAGAGAGAGAGAGAGAGAGAGAGAGAGAGTCTGGGATCCCCAGCCTGGGGTGTGTGTAAGCATTGTCAACTGGTTCAATTGGATCAATCTCGTAATTGCTTTGTGTTATTTTCCTAATGATAAGGGATGAGTGCATTGGCATGATCCCAAGTTGTGAGTAAGATTAACTTAGAGAATCTGTCTAGCTAGTGTATTGAATTGTGAACGAGTGAGTAGTTATCATTCACTTGATTTCTCTATAAATTGGACCATGGTCCTCATTGTACTAACTTAATTGAGGTGAGAGAATAATTGAGTTTTTCCTTTACTCAGCCAATGTTTCCCTTTCGATGGTTTTACCATGTAATATCTTGTTTCTTTGTGAGATTTATGTTCTATTATGATTGTGTAACCATGTGAAATTTCAAACAAATACGTCCATGTTCAAGTTCATTGAAATAGAAAAATGGAAATTCATGCACCTAAACAAGACCCAACTTTCCATATGGTCATTGTAGAAGAGCGCAACATAAAAGAAAAGAGGAAGAAGTTTTTCTTGATAGGAGTTATGTCACAGTTGTTTCTTTCACATGTTATCACCCCTCATAACACTCAAGTCACATGCAAGTTGAACATTCTCGAAAACATAAAACTATGTGAACAATTAAAAAGAGACTAAGGAATATTAAACTATAAATAATTCAATTACATTAAACCAAACTTCTCACCTATGTTTTGGTAAGTGTCTTGTTTAAGTAATGATATATTTTTTTAGATATTCACATTGTATGTGATAAGCAATGTCATATAAATATACATACCCAATGGTGTTAACCCATATTTTTTCTAGTATTAACCTCGGAGATGACCACTACATCAAACTATATAATAAAAAACTACCTCTTTCACAATTCATAAGTGCAATGACACTACATTATCAACAATTGAAAATTGCAATAACAAGCTACAAGTTCAAAAGGTGAAAGTTTCATTAACAAACTATAATATTCTATCGTGGATACTCTATTTTGATGGATTGTTGGTAAAATGAGTAATGACACTACATTATCAACAATTGAAAATTGCAATAACAAGCTACAAGTTCAAAAAGTGAAAGTTTCATTAACAAACTACAATATTCTATCTTGGATACTCAATTTTGATGGATTGTTGGGAAAACGAGTAGCATTGGCCTATTTTTTAAGGTCTCATTATATTGTTGTTGTTGAATATTTACAAATGGTGGTGATAAAAGAATGTATATATCAAAGGGTGTATTTGGGATTATGTATTATTACAATCTTCTATTATATTGTTGTTGTTGAATATTTACAAATGGTGGTGATAAAAGAAGTATATATCAAAGGCTATATTTGGGATTATGTATTATTACAATCTTTTTGTTTAAGTTTTATTGAAGCTTTGAACACCATTGTTTTAAAATTCTATCTACACCGAAAACTTGTAAGATTAGGTGGATGGTTTCTATTTATATTAGTATCCTCTTTTTCACTACATAAACAAGAAACATCTAAAATACCTCACAAATTATTTAAAATGTTCATTGAAAATGCCAAACAAATATCTATTTATCCTACATTTTCTTAAATGTTTGTGAAATTTCATTTACATTTGTAAAAATAAAAACTATACAAAGAAAAAGAAAAATGATATAAAATATAATATATATGATATGATTCCATGATATGAACTATGGACAAACTAAACATATTGGATTGATTAATCCATGAACATAAAATCATGAATAGAAATAAAGTAAACAATGAATAAGATGTGCATGAAGCAAATTAGAACATAATAGTGTTTGTATTTATTAAGCCTTAGATATTTAGCTATTACATTTATATTGTTATATTAGTGTTGTCCTTATTGTTCAACTAGACCCTTTTAATTGTAATTGTACCATTTGTCTCATATATATAACACGAATACCTAGTTCTAAAAAGAATCTCATTTTGTCCAATATATAACAAGAAGACATAGTTCTAAAATGCATCTCATTTTGTACATTTATTATATTGTAAAAAAAGGTTGCCCCCTTGAAGAGGTTTCTCACGCATTCTTATTTATCATTCTCAAGGTGTTGAATTACTTCTCTTTCTCTTTTTATGCTATTTGATTGTTTGATGCATAACATTTGATTCAAAGTATACGATCCTAGGTTTTGTTCCTTCAAACATGTCATCTTGGCATTTTTGCTATAAACAAATTCGGTGAAGTTTCAAATTGTGAAATTTCTGGGGCACTAAGGAAACATAATGAAATATTAGTGGTAAGAATTAAGGTCCCATTTCATTGTACTTTTAGAAATGTAGGCTACAAAAATGAGGGCTTTTGACTAGTCCTGAAATTAATCCCAAATGAGACATCTTGTAATCTTTGTTATAATTTTTTTATATGAAGATTCAGATAGAGAAACTTTTGGGAGACTAATATGACATACAAAATTACCTATGGTAAAAAATTTGGATTTTAATTCTTTATACTTTTTAATTTACAGACTATGGAAGCTAGGGTTTTTTATTAGCCCTAAAACTAGTCTCAAACAAGTGTTACGAGTAAACAGTCATATCTAATAATATATATCCAAATTGTGTTCCACCAATATTTTTGAATAGGATATGGACCATAGTATTTTAGGTTAAAATTTCATAATTATATCTGAAAAATTGAACACGTGGCAGTCTGTATAGGTTCAATATCCTTAACAGGAAAGAATCGGCTAGTTTTGGGAAAGTTACCATAACTTTTTCTTGACACATCAGAATTTAGTCAAAGTTATGGTATTGCAGAGAAGACATATTAGGATACCACAAGCCAAAATTTCAAAATCAAAAGTGCGGAAATTTCATATTTATATCAAGTACAAGTTAAGTTAGTAGAACAATCTCCAAATTAGGGTTTTAAACATACACAACTTATAATATCCAAATTAGGGTTTTAAACATACACAACTTACAATTGACATAAATTTGATTGGAAGATCTATTTTGGGTGATCCAAAAATGTAGTAAAGTTAAAATAAAAATAAAAAACTATAGATAAATATTATTTTTATCCCACATGGAAATGGGTGTTACAAAACACTATGCACCAGTTAAACCTCTAGAGAGCTCAATCGTGAGTCATGAACAAAGAAAACATATGCATAACCAGCTATCCAACTTGGAGAAACAATTTAATTAATTGAGTGATAGCTCAATGACAAATGATGAATTGATAAAAACACAAAAAAAATATAACAGGTGGAAGAAAAGATGGATCAAAATATGGAAACATTGATGGATCAAAAGATGGAACGATTACAAAATTCCATGGAATCCATGCTCTTACATACCCTAGATGAGATTTTCCCTCAAGGTGATATTGTAACACAAGGAAATCATGAAATGGGGATAATAATATTGTTGAACCCCAGTCACATATGGGGAAGATTTTAACAAATGTGGAGAATGTGAAGATTGAGTCCCAAAATAATGATTGTTCATCATTCCAAGATCAACGTCATCAGGGATTCAACTCAACACCAAGGAACTACTTAATTCCCAATATTTATATGAGAAAATTTGATGGTAAATATCCTCTAAATGGATATTCCAGATGAGGCAATTATTTGATATACACCAAGTGCCAACTTTACAAAAGGTAACTCTTGCATCCTTGTATTTAGAACTTGACCAATTGTTTGGTACATGGATTTGTGAATGGAAAAATGATTCTATTGTCTCTTGGTCCATTTTATGGCTGAATTGATAGCACATTATGGGGATATTAAGAGAAACACAATCTTTAATCAATTAATAAATCTCTGACAAAGAGGTCCAAGTACAAAGCACATTCAACAATTCCAAAAACCAAGTCTCAACGTAAAGAAAATTATAGAGGATAATTTGTTAGATCTCTTTATGGGCACTTTAAAAGAGAGAATTCAACATAAGGTGAATCTCTTCGAACATAAATCCCTAGAGCATGTTTTTGATGTGGAAAGGAAAGGTGAAAGTAAAAATATGGTATCTATAAGGGTGGCCACTTACAACTATAGAGAGTACCATGTGTTGATGATTGCAGTGTCGTGTGACATTCTCCGAGATATGTTCTCCTCTGGACTGAGTTGAGTGGACCTGTGAGAGCCCATGTGATGGGTGTGCCCATTTGATGGGTGTATCATTCTCCTCT
Source organism: Picea engelmannii (assembly GCA_009831015.1). Lineage (NCBI taxonomy): Eukaryota > Viridiplantae > Streptophyta > Pinopsida > Pinales > Pinaceae > Picea > Picea engelmannii. The sequence goes on from ML798958.1 coordinate 334,597, forward strand.
GTGAGAGTTGAGTCAATGTGTGGTCTAATGCCTTTATACTCCTATGGACTCAGTTGAGTCAGGATTGATATAGTACTCCAGATGATTCTCTCATGGACTCAATTGAGATAGAGATCTATTGAGTATGACATCCATGTGGATGAGCACAGGTGGGCGTGTCCCTAGTGGTTGAGTACTAGTGGATGTGTGGATCCCTTTCTATATTGTCTAAGTGTAAGATTTTATTGTAACCCTAATTGTGATGTAAAGGGTACAAGTCGGCCCCACCATATGTGAAAGATAATTAATATTTATGTAATAATTAATTATATTACTGAGTTATTGAGGTCGTCCCTATTGTCCCAATCGACACACCTATTGTTGTTTATGGTATTGTATAAATAGAGGTGATTTCCCCATTGAGGAAACACACACTCACACACTTCACTTGTCATTTGGAAATTTCAGACCTACCTTTAAGGCTAAAGTCTACACCTCTCTTGGGCACTAGTTTCAAGGTTGTAGAAGCACCATATTGTATGCATTAGGGTTTATGGTTGGGGGATCTTCTCTTGGGAATATAGCAAAGGATTTTTTGGTATTCTTCCCTTGAGTAGAAGGGTTTCCCAGGATATTTCTTTTGTTCTTGTGCATGGTAATTCTTCTTGCGATCTTGGTTATTGCAACACTTGTGTATGGTGTAGCTGCATTTGTTTATGGTTCAAGTACATGCTAAATGCAATAAACCGTGTGATTGAGCCAAGAATAGTGAAAATTCAACATGTTTTCAAATCTTAGGACTTGAAAGATCCATTGCACAAGATTCAAGCAAGTCGTCATCTCTTTTCTACAGAACTGTACGACCCTCTTAGGGTTTCCAGAAAAAGTACGACCCTCTCCTTTTTGGATTGTTTCAACAGTTTCCACTGAAACGTTGGGGCTAAAAATTGCATAGGAGTGTACGGTCTCCTTCAGCGCACCTCCATCAACTTTCAGATTGCAATTCCGAGAATTTTGGATTTTTAGCCCTACGGTTTCTAGGGTTCCGCAATTTCTGTAGAAATTTCGGTTTTAGGGTTTCTGCAACCCATTGAAGGAGTTTTTCATCTCACCAATGTTCTTCTAACTTTCAAGGCTTATTTTTGGTAGACATAAGTACAATGAAACCTAATATTGCTAGCCTAGCCTAGTCGTTAGGTTTCATAGCCTAGTCGCTAAGGGTTTGTGGAAGAATCTGCAAACCATGAGGACTTGGTGGAAGGTAGGCTTGATGGATCAAGAAAATTCAGTTCCTGGAAGTCAAGACTATAGATCACCCTGGAAGAGGATGACCTATTGATTGTGATACAAAAATCTTTACTAGAGACAACTACCGATGAAAAGAAAGAAAGACAACGTGCCTCCACTGTTGATGTTGATCCAAATCCACATCAAAGAGATGAAGACATCAAAGATGAAGCCTTCTTATTCATACCAGCACTCTCAGGTACGGTTCCTACTGATAATGATATTTGGTTAATTAACAGTGGTGCATCCAGCCACATGAATGAATATAAAGATCATTTGACAAATCTTGTTGAGAAAGAGACTAGTATCCATGTTGTACTTGGAGACAATAGCAGATATAATGTGAAAGGGGTTGGAACTTATACATTCAAACTAGATCCTAGCATACCCCTTCAGCTGAGTGAGGTACTATATGTACATGGGATGAAAAGGAACCTTCTCTCCATTTCTGCCTTAGAGGATAAAGGCTACAAGGTTACCTTTTCTGAAGGAAAAGTTCTTGCATGGCACAAGGACTCACATATGAATTATGCCCGAGTAATTGGTGTTTGAGAAAACAGCTTATACAAGTTGATTGTCTGACCAGTCTAGGCCCTATCACATGATACTATCATCTTGAGTGAGCTATGGCATAGGATACTTGCTCATATTCATTATAGAACCCTTTCCGCTCTAAGGAATATGGTAATAGGCCTTCCAAAGATACAGGTTCAACATAATGATGTTTGCAGAGGTTGTTCTCTTGGAAAGAATGTCAAGGGGTCCTTTTTGAGTAGTGACAACAAATCCAAGGGGATCTTGGACTTGATACATTCATATGTGTGTGGACCCATGACTGTTTCCTCCTTGAAAGGATATATGTACTATGTGATCTTCATATATGATCACTCTCGGAAGACATGGATTTATTTCTTGAAGACCAAGGATGGAGTCCTTGCAATATTTCAGTCAAATTACAGGTTGAGAATGTGACCGGAAGGAAGATCAAGGTGTTAAGATCAGATAATGGAGGAGAGTACACCTCCAGGGATTTTAGTGATTTATGTATTGAGGTAGGGATAAAGAGGGAGTACATTGTTCCTTATAACCCTTATCGAAATGGGGTTGCAGAAAGGAAGAACAACACCATCATTGAGGAAACCAAAGCAATGATACATGATAAGAATCTACCTATGATTTTGTGGGCATAAGCATCCATGAAAACAGTATATGTTTAGAACAGGAGTCCTCACCAGATTTTGAAGAACATGACTCCTGAAGAAGCCTTCACTGGAGTGAAGCCTGATGTTGGACACTTCAGGATATTTGGGTGTCCAATATACTTTCATGTACCCAAGGAGAAGAGGTCCAAGATAGACCCTTCAGGAAGAAAGGGTACATTTGTGGGATACAATGAATCTTCGAAGGCATACCGGATTTACACCCCTGGTCAGAGACAGATTGAAGTGAGCAAATATGTCATCTTTGAGGAAGAGATAGCCTTTCGAAGATCCAGAGAATATCAGATGGAGATTGACAGCGAGACAGTACCTTCTCCCCCTTCAATAGTTCAGAGGGAGACAACCATTGTTCCAGTCGATCTAGTTGATCCAGTTGCTCCAGTTGATGTTCCCAGAGATATTGCAGTAGGCCATAAAATTCCTTCATGGACTCGACAAAATATGTAGGAGGAAGAGGGACATGCAACTCCTTGAGGCACATTCTAACAGAGCAAGAGACCACAGAGATTTTTGAGTTATGTTTCATCCATGAGCCACATCATTGATAATGAGCCTTCTTGTCATGGAGAAGCAGTAGGTTAGCAAGTATGGCAAGATGCCATGACATAAGAGTATTATTCCATCAAGAAGAATGATGTGTGGGATATTGTTCCGAGACCAGAAGGGAAGTCTGTAGTGACTTCTAAGTGGATCTATAAGATCAAGCATGCAGCTGATGGAAGTGTCAAGAAGTACAAAGAGAGATTTGTGGCCATAGGATTCTCACAGGTGGAGAGAATTGATTATGAGGAGACATTTTATCCAGTAGCCCGATATACCTCCATTTGTACTATCATTGCACTAGTTGCATCTATGGGTTGGAAACTACATCAGATGGATGTAAAGACAACCTTTCTCAATGGTGAGATTGAGGAAGAAGTTTACATCAAGCAGCCAGATGGATTTGTGATACATGAGTAGAAATCTCATGTGTGCAGGTTGAAGAAAGTTGTGTATGGACTAAAGCAGGCACCTAGTGCTTGGTATGAGAAGATGGATGGATTCCTGATGAATTTGGACTTCAACAAGAGTGTTTTTTATCCAAACCTATATTATCACATTGTTGGTGACGAGTGTCTGATCTTGGTCATGTACGTTGATGACTTATTCCTCATCAGTTCAGAAAGACTTATTGTTGAATGCAAGTGAGCATTGACTTATGAATTCGAGATGAAGGATCTGGGTATGATGCACTACTTCTTGGGACTAGAAGTATGGCAAAGGACTAATGAGATTTTCCTGAGTCAAGGAAAATATACAGTGGAGATATTGAAGAAGTTCGGTATGACAAACTACAAATCCATGCCTACACCGATGGTGATGGATCTGAAGAAAATGAACGAGGCTTCTACTGATTCAGGCAAGATTGATCCAAATATATACCAATAGTTGATTGGATCATTCATGTATCTGGTCAACCCCAGACCTGATATATGTTATGCACTGAATGTACTTAGTTAGTTCACGAGTCAACCGAGACAGACTCACTGGATAGCAGCGAAGCATGTATTGAGATATCTACGAGGCACAATTGGATATGGCCTGAGATATGCCTCCAGTGTAGATATGAGATTGCAAGGATATGTCGATGCAGATTGGGCAGGAAGCATAGTGGACTGGAAGAACACATCTGGTTGTTGTTTTACCTTGGGACCTGCCATGGTTTCCTGGTGCAGTAGGAAACAAATATCTATGGCTTTGAGTACTGTAGAAGCAAAGTATATAGCATTGAGTGTGGCAATCTGTGAAGCAGTGTGGTTTCGCAAGATCCTTGCAGATTTATTTGATCATGATATGGATTCTACCATTATTCATTGTGATAACTAGAGATGTGTGAAGCTCTCAGAGAATCATGTGTTTCACAATAAATCAAAACACATTGAGATCAAATACCATTATATCATATATATGGTGCAGAGAAAAGTAGTACAAGTGTAATACCTTTCTACACATGAGCATATTGAAGATGTCTTCACCAAACCACTTTCCAGGACGAAGTTTGAGTACTTCCGTGAGAGACTTGACCTGGTGGAGAATGCCTCCCTAGTTGAGAGGGAGTGTTGATGATTGTAGCATCGTGTGACATTCTCCAGGATACATTCTCCTTTGGACTGAGTTGAGTCGACCTGTGAGAGCCCATGTGATGGGTGTATCGTTCTCCTCTGTGAGAGTTGAGTCGATGTGTGGTCTCTTGCCTTTGTACTCATGTGGACTCAGTTGAGTCAGGATTGAAATGGTACTCCAGATGATTCTCCTGTGGACTCAGTTGAGATAGAGATCTGTTGAGTACAACATCCATGTGGTTGAGCACATGTAGATGTGTCCCTAGTGGTTGAGCTCTAGTGGACGTCTGGATCCCTTGCTATATTGTCTACGTGTAATATTTTCTTGTAAAGGGTACAAGTTGGCCCCACCATATTTGAAAGATAATTAATGTTTATTTAATAATTAATTATATTACTGAGTTATTGAGGTCGGCCCTATTGCACCAATAGACACACCTATTGGTGTGTCTCGTCTTGTATAAATAGAGGTGATTTCCCCATTGAGGAAACACGCACTCACACACTTCACTTGTCATTTGGAAATTTCAGACCTACCTTTAAGGTTGAAGTGAGCACCTCTCTTGGGCACTAGTTTCAAGGTTGTAGAAACACCCTCTTGTATGCATTAGGGTTTATGGTTGGGGGATCTTCTCTTGAGAATATAGCAAAAGATTGTTGGGTTTTCTTCCCTTGAGTAGAAGGGTTTCCCAGGGTATTTCTTGTGTTCTTGTGCATGGTAATTCTTCTTTTGATCTTGGTTATTGCAGTACTTGTCTATGGTGTAGCTGCATTTGTTTATGGTTCAAGTACATGCTAAATGAAATAAACTCCATGCTTGAGCCTAGCATAGTGAAAATTCAACACCATGTTCCATCAACTTGTTGAAATAATGTAACTGCAAAGTGTATTCTTATTATTATTTGATATATTATTCACTGGATCAATCCCCATCGTGGATTGATCATGTCGGCTATTGTAAAAGGACCAAATCCCCTTTTGCGGATTGGTTATAATATAATTGTAATAGGCAAAAGAAGAAGTCAGCCCCAGAATACATCAAAGAGGCCCGAGAATATAGTAAAGGTGGTTATAACCACCTAGATTAAGAAGTCAGCCCTGCCAGTGAAGACACACTTCACACATGCCGAATTAGTATAAATAAGGAGGCTAGTGCCTCACTTAGACATACACCTCACTTGCTCAATTTGAGAGACAAGTTTCGGAGCCATAGTTGGAGAAGAGAGAGAGAGAGTGGCACATCTTTGGGAGAGGATCTTCTGTATTATCTTGATTTATCTCTTGGCATTGTATTGGCTATCTATAATAAGGAAGTTTTGTTGGGTTTTCTTCCCCTAGAGGGTTTCCCAAGATAAATGTTGTGTCTCTTGTGATTGTGTATTTCTCAGTGATCTTGTCTTATGTTGTTGTTATCTATTGAAATGCAAAGAACTATAATAATGGATTAAAAATTAACACGGTATCATAGCCAAGCTGAAGAGAGCATCTTTCACAAGAAAAAAGTGAAAAACGTCACTGTTGTCGTACATGCAAATTAGGGCTTTTTGTTGGTGAGGTATTTCAGCCCTAAAACCATCTAGAAAAGTGTGCTCTCCCCCAAAGATCATTTTGGCACCTTCAGCGCACCTTTTCAGTGGCTAGATCTCCCGGAAAGTGAAACCCTAGTTTCACAAAGTACCAAAAAACCAGAGTACCAGAAGTACCAGAAAACCAGAATTACCAGTCCAGAAATCTGCAGATCAAGTTTGAGGGGGAAAAAGTTGGATTTTCAAAAATCTGACTGCACCAACTTACTCGCCTCAGCTCGACGCATCTATCCCCTAGATCAGAATTTCAAAATTTGAAGTTTGAAAAAGTAGGGTTTCCTCATAAAACCCTAAGTTGCAGTCTTAGAACCAGTTGCAGTATCAGTTGCAGTTACAGCCGTAGCACCAGTTGAAAACACCCTTGAAGTTTTGAAGAGTTGGTAATGATTACCATTGCTTCCAGATGAATCCACTACCTGCAAATGCTATCAGAGGTATGTACTCACATATGTTTAAATAGTTAAACTTTAAAGATTATTTGTAGGAGAATGGATCTCTTTCCATAGATCCATAAGGATCTCAAGATACAACACATTCAGAGAAATGATGCAACCTAGGTGTGATTATTCTGATATGCATCCATTTGTTATATTGATCAATGTTGCATGTTGTAGCTATGACCATCATTCTAACCTTTTCTGAGTCAATGTATTAGATGGATTAAAAGTTGAGATCATAGAACTTATCCTCTAACCCAACCTTCTGTCAAGATAGCGTATTGCCTTAGTACAGAAGATAGGTTGAAGAAATCACTCATCATCTTGAGTGAAGGAGACTCGGAAAAAAAGCAAGCACTCATTCCTGAGGACAAGGCTCCAGGTTTGTTTAATCAAGTTAATAAGATTCAAAGGTACACATGACAAGTTGATGACTATAGTTGAGATAGCAATCTTTTTAAAGTATCATACTTGATAGCATATGATCATATAGAGGTAAATGATTAACGTAATCATGTGTCTGATACAACTAACACCTCCTCTAGGAAGAATCTCATGTGTTAGTTCTAGGTTGCCATGGAGGAATATTTGATCACAACACTATGAGAGTGTTGACCTCATTTCGTATTGTATTCCTTACCTTTAATCCTTGCTTCAGACAAACTACAAGTGATATCTCTAAAGGAGCTACTGTGATGATTGTTCGTGCTATTTCTTTATATTATCAAAAGGATATTACTCTTGCTTATTGTTTTGTTGACCTTGCTCCAGGTCATAGGAAATAACCCTGAGGAAGCTATAGTGAAGGTTGCATAAGGCAATGTCCTAAAGGAGAAACCTTAAATGAAGCAATCATCATTGAAAGTGAAGAAAATGGCTTGTATAAGCTAAAGGGTCACTCAGAAGTTGCCATGACCCATGCCATTGAGAATCCATGTGAACTTTGGCATAGAATATTAGCTCACATTAACTACAAGGCGCTACCATACATATGCAAAGAGGTCACAAGTTTACCATAACTCAAGGTTGACCATGAAGGCATATGCAATGGATGTGCACAAGAGAAGAACATCAAGAACCCTTTTCCGAAGAGAGACATCAAAGCAGAAGGAGTCCTAGAACTCATTCATTAAGATGTGTGTGGCCCAATGCCATCGTCCTCCATGAGTGGGTATGTATACTATGTATCATTTTTTAATGTTTAAGCCATTATTATAGTTGTTTTCATTTCATTAGATAACAATAGCATAATCCAAGATCACTGAGAAATACATAATCACAAGAGACAACGAATTTATCCTGGGAAACCCTCTAAGGGAAGAAAACCCAACAAAACTTCCATAATAAATATAGCCAATACAATGCCAAGAGATCTCTTAAACTAATATAGAAAGTCCTCTCCTAGATATGTGCCACTCTCTCTCTCCTTCTTCTCCAGCAGATCTGAAACTTGTCTCTCAATAAGCAAATGCGTTGTGTGTCTAAGTGAGGCGATAGCCTCCTTATTTATATTACACTGGCATGTGTGAAGTGTCTCTTCACTGGAAGGGCCGACTTCTCCCACTAGGTGGTTATAAACACCTTAATTACATTATGGGGCCTCTTTAATATCTGTTGGGGTCGACTTCTCATTCTGCCTATTATAATTAACATTTGACCAATCCGCAAAAGGGGATTTGGTCCTATTACAATAGCCGACAAGATCAATCCACAATGGGGATTGATTCAATTAATAATATATCAAATAATAATAAGAATACTCTTTGCAGTTACATTATTTCAACACTCCCCCTTAACAAGAAGGGTATTCTTCAGCAGCATCATGCGAGAGAGAGAGGACAACATCATCAACAACATCAATTGGGTGAGAGGACAACATCATCAATATCATTTTGGAACACTAACTAGCATATCTATAAATCATCAGAAGTTTTCTTCATTGGCAGCATCATCATTCTCAAAGGAATGCCATCATCATCTGCATCAATATGTATTAGTATAAAAACTAATACATCATCATCATCACAGCACAAGGCTGGCTCATCATAATACAACATTGGCTTTACGTCACAGCTGTCAAGTTGGAATCTCAGTACTTGTCTCATCTCAATGTCTTGCTTTACGTCACAACACTTAGGCTGGAGGCAAGATACTAGACTGGATTTACGTCACAGCTATCAGGCTGGAAGCACAGTACTAGTCTCATCTCATCATCTTTCTTTACATCACAACACTCAAGCTAGAAGCAAGATACTCGTCCTGCTTTACATCACAACCATCAAGTCGGAAGTAGGATACTAGACTGGCTTTACATCACATCTATCTAGCTGGAAGCTGAGAACTAGTCTCATCATATCATCTTGCTTTACGTCACAACCATCAGGTCGAGAGCAAGGTACACATCCTTCTTTACGTCACAACCATCAGGTTGGAAGCAAGGAACTAGACTTGCTTTACGTTGCAACTATACAGCCAGAAACATAGTACTAGTCACACATCATCTTCCTTTACATTGCAACCATCAGGTCGAAAGCAAGGTACTCGTCATGCTTTACGTCACAACCATCGGGTCAGAAGAAGGATACTAGACTGGCTTTACATCACAACTATTCAGTTGGAATCACAGTACTAGTCATATCACATCATCTTGCTTTACGTCACAACCATCAGGTCGAAAGCAAGAGATGTCTCATCACATCATCTACTCCCCCTTTCGAGGAGGGTTCTTTCGGACTATACCAAGCTTATCTCGAAAGTACTCAAACTTGATACGAGATAGTGGCTTGGTCAACACGTCAGCAACCTGTTCATCCTTGCTAATGTACTGGAGATTTAAGGCTCCTCTCTGCACCATGTCACAGATGTAATGATAACGGATCTCTATGTGCTTCGACCTATCATGGAATATAAGATTCTTGGTCATCTTTATGTAGCTCTAGTTGTCACATAGAATCAAGGTTGCTCTCATCTCTAAGTCAAATAGGCCGGTCAGCAACCTTCGAAGCCATATAGCTTCGCAGCTGGCAGAACATGCAACAATGTATTATTCTTCCGTTGTCTGAGAGCAATACTAGATTGCTTCCTACTCTGCCACAAGATCATAGCTGATCCCAAACTGAAACAGCATCCTAAAGTGATTTTCCTGTCAGAAACACTTCCTACCCAATCTGCATCAGTATATCCACTCAATGTGAAATCATGATCTCCATCATAGCTGAGACCATAATATATTGTACCTTTAAGGTACCTCATCACATGTTTTGCAGCCACTAGGTGAACACGTCTAGGTTCTACTAGAAACTGACTCAAGGTGTTCATGGAAAAACAAATTTCTAGTCTGGTGTTCGTCAGGTACATCAGCGATCCAATAATTTGTCTATACAGTGTGGCATCAATCAAATATGATGAAGCATCGACCAACAGCTTCAGCTTTTCTTCCATGGGTGTATTCATGGGCTTGCATTCCAACATGTCAAATCTCTTCAAGATTTCGACCATGTACTTACCTTGGTTAAGGAAGATCCTCTCAGGACTCTACCATACCTCAAGACCTAAGAAATAATGCATTAGGCCAAGGTCTTTCATTTAAAATTTCGAGGCAAGTCTCTTTTTACATTCATTGATGAGCTTTTCTTCTCCAGTTAACAATAAGTCATCCACATATAGCAGTAAGATTATTGGCTCATTGTTCATGATTTTGAAGTAGAGGTTAGAGTCTGCTTTACTCTTGGTAAAGCCTAAGCTCGTCAAGAAAATGTTTATACAACCATACCAAGCTCTAGGAGCTTTCTTCAATCCATATAAGGCTTTCTTCAATTTGCATACATGAGACTTCCTATATTCAACCTCAAATCCTTGAGGTTTCTCTATATACACTTCCTCTTCGATGACACCTTTTAGGAAAGCTGTCTTCACGCCCATTTGGTGCAGCTTCCACTTCATCTTAGCTGTAAGAGCTATGATGGTTCTAATCGAACTGTATCTGGCGATAGGAGTGAATGTATCTTCATAGTCAATGCCTTCCTTCTGGGAAAATCCATGAGCGACAAATCTTGTTTTATACTTCTCAATACTTCCATCAACAACATGTTTTATTTTGAAGAGCCATCGGGAGGATACCACATCTTTATTCTTCAGTCTGGGAACTATTTCCCATACTTCGTTATTCATTATGGATTGGTATTCCTCTGTCATGGCATCTACCCATTATTTCCTCTGAATAGATTCTTCAAAGCAGGTAGGCTCCTCTTGTAGGAGATCACACATCAAATCCGTATAACTGGAGAATGGATTTGGTCTTTTCACTTGTCTCGTAGTTCCTTTGGGAACATCGTACTTCTCTCCATCTTGAATAAGCTCTCTATCCCAAGATGGCTTTCTTTTATGGAGGATCGTCATCTGAGGAGGTTCTTGCACTTTTATTGTATCATGGTCTTCTAGAAGTTCCTCATCATGGGAAGTTACGACTTCCCTCACTAGTTTTGCATCTCTCGGAACCTCCCTTATTGTAGTACTGGAGATTACGGGTTCCTATTCATATACTTCTTCAAGCTGGCATAGTTTAGATTTATTGAGCATTGCATATTCATCAAAGGTCACATCCCTGCTGATCTCAATGTGATGTTGACCTGGTATATAGATTTTGAAGGCCTTGGAGACCTCATAGTATCCCACAAATATTCCCTTCTTTCCTGAAGGGTCCAACTTGTTTCTCTTTTCTTTAGGTATATGAATAAACACTGGACAGCCAAATATTTTGAGATGGCTTACCTCTGGCTTCTTTCCGGTGAACATCTCTTCCGGTGTCTTGAGCCCAAGTGCACTATGGGACAATTGGTTCTACACATATACAACTACCATTGTTTCTTCTGCCCATAAGCACATAGGAAGATCTTGATCATGGATCATAGTCTTCACAGCTTCCAGTATGGTTATGTTCTTTCATTCAACTACACCGTTGTTTTGGGGATTATAGGGAGTAGTGAGTTCCCTCTTGATCCCAACATATTTGCAGAAGTTCACAAACTCTTTTGAGGTATATTCTCCTCCATTATTTGACCTGAGTATCTTAATCTTTCTTTCAGAAAGGTTCTCTATCAAGGCTTTGAATTCCTTGAACTTGTTGAACACTTCATCTTTATTTTTCAAGAAATATATCCAGGTTTTACGAGAGTAATCATCAATGAATGATACATAACATACATACCCTCTAATGGAGGATGATGGCATTGGGCCACATACATCTGAATGGATGAGTTCTAGGACTCCTTTTGTCTTGTTGTCCCTCTTCAAAAACGGGTTCTTAATGTTCTTCCCTTATGCACATCCATTGCATACACCTTTATGGTCACCTTTGAGTTCTGGTAAACCTATGACCGCTTTGCATATGTATGGTAGTGCCTTGTAGTTGATGTGGGTTAACCTTCTATGCCAAAGTTCACATTATTTTTCAATGGCATGGGTCATGGAAACCTCTGTGTGACCCTTTAGTTTATCCAAGCCATTTTCTTCACTTCCAATGATGATTGTTTCATTTAAGGTTTCTCCTTTAGCCCACATAAGAACTTCTCCATCTATAAAGGAAACTCTGAAGACTTTCTTTTCTAAAGCTGAAATGGAGAGTAGGTTCTTCTTCAAGCCTGGTACATATAGTACGTCCTTCATTTTTAGTGAATTCCCTGAATTCAGTTTATGGTTTGATTCTCCCACTCCCTTGATGGGATATTGGTAATCATCTCCAAGTGTCACTTTCTGAGAAAAATTATTTTCTGAGATACAAGAGAGAATGTTTCTTTGTCTCGTCATGTGCTTGTATGCACCACTATCAATGAGCCAAGTGTCCTCTCCAGGTGTTACAGATCCTAAGAGGGCCGAGATCAAGACATGGTCTTTGATCTTCTCTCTTATCATTTTTGCAGGTGGCTCTTCATCTTCGACTATATGGGCATGGATCCTCTTATGTTTTCTCTTGTATTCTTCTCGTCTGGCTGGACAAAACTTCACAATGTGTCCCATCTTGTCACAATGATAGCATTGTACAGATCAGTAGTCCCTTTCCTTTCGTTGTCCTTTCTTCTGAAATCTCCTTGGATGAGATTCTTTATGATTGAATTTGACTGTTGAGGCTCTTTATGAGTCTACTTTTGGAAGTAGGGTTTCTTCCTTCCTCCTTTGATGTGAGTAGCTAGGGATTGATTATCATCTCTTACTAGTAACGCTTCACGATTCACTACTCTTGTTTCTTCTTGGATGCATTCTTCCCATAGACTATCAAACTTCAGTTTCTCCGTTCTGGAACATATCGTTTGGATGAATGCATCCCAAGGTATTGTGAGACCATTTAGGGTCATCATTATGAGTTCATCTTCATCTATGGTATCTCCAATAGCTTCTAACTGTTCTTTGAATTCTGAGATTCTGGAGAAGTATTCTTGAATCGTTTCTCCTTTCCGCATCCTTGTATTCTTCAGTTGAGTTCTTAGATTCATCTTCCACTTTATGTTATTTCCTTCATATAGTCTGGTCAAGGCATCAAACATTTCTTTCGGAGTCTTCTTAGATGACACATAAGGAATCAGGTGGTCTTTGATTGAATCTGCAATGATTTTTTTTCCCTGATTGTGTCATTTTGATGCTTTTCCTTTTCTGCAGCATCGGCAGGTTCTAGTACTTCTTCTTTGACGAATCTTGCTAGGTCATTCTCTTCAAGAATGAGGTCAATCCTATACTTCCAGGCACGGAAGTTTTCCACTCCTTCTATCTTGTCAACAAGCTTAACGCTTGCAGACATCTTTACCTGGAGCTAGGAAAATGACCAAAAAATGAAAGTGCTTAAAATCAAAATCTGAACTTACCAGGAGATGCACTTGGCTGAGGTGAGTATCCTGGTTTGTTTGGATCTGAGAAAATCCAACTTTTTCTCCACCAAATTTGATCTGTGGATTTATGGACTGGTGCTTCTGGTACCTTTGGTACTCTGGTACTTCTGGTACTTCTGGTACGTTGGTTTTCTGGTATTTCTGGTACTTTGTGAAACTAGGGTTTCACTTTTCGGAAGATCCAGCCACTGAAAAGGTGCGCTGAGAGTGCCAAACTAATCCTTAGGGGAGGGCACACTTTTCTAGATGGTTTTGGGGCTGAAAAGCTTCACCATCAAAAATCCCTAATTTTCATGTACGACAACAGTGACGTTTTTCACTTGTGAAAGATGCTTCCTTCAGCTTGGCTCTGATATTGTGTTAATGTTTAAGCCATTATTATAGTTGTTTTAATTTCATTAGATAACAATAGCATAATCCAAGATCACTGAGAAATACACAATCACAAGAGACACAACATTTATCCTGGAAAACCATCTAGGGGAAGAAAACCCAGTAAAACTTCCTTAATATAGATAGCCAATACAATGCCAAGAGATCTCTTAAACTAATACATAAACTTGTCTCTCAATGAGCAAGTGAGTTGTGTGTCTAAGTGAGGTGCTAGCCTCCTTATTTATATTAGAGTGGCACGTGTGAAGTGTCTCTTCACTGGCAGGGCCGACTTCTCCCACTGGGTGGTTATAACCACCTTAATTACATTTTAGGGCCTCTTTAATATCTGTTGGGGCCAACTTCTTATTTTGCCTATTATAATTAACATTTGACCAATCCGTAAAAGGGGATTTGGTCCTATTACAATAGCCAACAATATCAATCCACAATGGGGATTGATCCAATGAATAATATATCAAATAATAATAAGAATACTCTTTGCAGTTACATTATTTCAACATCATTCATCGATGATTATTCTCATAAGACCTGGTTATATTTTTTGAAATCTAAAGATGAAGTGTTCAGCAAGTTCAAGGAATTCAAAGCCTTGATAGAGAATCTTTCTAAAAGAAATATTAAGATACTCGGGGTCAGATAATGGAGGATAATATACCTCAAAAGATTTTGTGAACTTATGCAAAGATGTTGGGATCAAGAGGGAACTCACTACTCCCTATAATCCCCAACAAAACGGTGTAGTTGAATGAAAGAACGGAATGATAATGGAAGTTGTGAAGACTATGATCCATGATCAAGATCTTCCTATGTGCTTATGGGCAGAAGCAGCAATGGAAGTTGTATGTGTAGAACCAATTTTCCCATAGTGCACTTGGGCTCAAGACCCCAGAAGAGATGTTCACCGGAAAGAAGCCAGAGGTAATCCATCTCAAAATATTTCACTGCCCAGTATTTATTCATATACTGAAAGAGAAGAGAAATAAGTTGGAACCTTCAGGAAAGAAGGGAATATTTGTGGGATACTGTGAGGTCTCCAAGGCCTTCAAAATCTATATACTAGGTCACCATCACATTGAGATCAGCATGGATGTGACCTTTTATGAAGATGCAATGCTCAAGAAATCGAGAAAAGGCCAGATTGACGAGGTATATGAAGAGGAACCCATAATCCCCAGAGTTGCAGAATCAGTAAGGGAGGTTCCCAGAGCTGTCGAACTAGTGAGGGAAGTCATAACTTCCCCTGATGAGGAAAATCTAGAAGATCATGACGTAGCAGAGTTTCAAGAACCTCCTCAGATGACGATCCTCCATAAAACAAATCCAACTTGGGCTAGAGATCTTATTCAAAATGGAGAGAAATATGGTGTTCCCGAAGGAACCATGAGACATGTGAAGAAACCTAAGCCATTCTCCAATTATATGTCTTTGATGTGTGATATCCTAGAAAAGGAGCCTACCTGCTTTGAAGAAGCCATTCAGAAGAAAGGATGGTCAGATGCCATGACAGAAGAATACCAATCCATAATAAAAAACGATGTATGGGAAATAGTTCCCAGACCAAATAACAAGGATGTGGTATCGTCCAGATGGCTCTTCAAAATAAAACATGTTGCTGATGGAAGTTTTGAGAAGTATAAAGCAAGATTTGTAGCTCATGGATTTTCTCAAAAAGAAAGCATTGACTATGAAGAGACATTTGATGTTGTATCTAGATACACTTCGATCAGAACCATCATAGCCCTTGCAGCTAAGATGAATTGGAAGTTACACCAGATGGACATAAAGACAACTTTCCTAAATGGTTTTATCGAAGAGGAAGTGTATATAGAGAAACCTCAAGGATTTGAAGTTGAAGACAGGAAGTCTCATGTCTACAAGTCGAAGAAAGCCTTGTACGGATTGAAGCAAGCTCGTAGATCTTGGTATGGACGAATAGATAGTTTTTTGATGAGCTTGGGATTTACCAAGAGTAAAGAAGATTCTAACCTCTACTTCAAAGTTATGAATGATGAGCCAGTGATATTACTGATATATGTGGATGACTTATTCTTAACTGGAGAAGAAAATCTCATCACCAAATGTAAAAAGAGACTTTCTTCAGAATTTGAGATGAAAGACCTTGGCCTAATGCATTATTTCTTAGGTCTTGAGGTATGGCAGAGTCCAGAGAGGATCTTCCTTAACCAAGGGAAGTATGCAGTCAAAATCTTGAAGAGATTCGACAAGTTAGAGTGCAAGCCCATGAATACACCCATGGAAACGAAGCTGAAGATGTTGGTCGATACTTCGTCAAAATTGATTGATGCCACATTGTATAGACAGGTTATTGGATCATTGATGTACCTGACGAACACCAGACCAGATATTTGTTTTGTCGTGAACACTTTGAGTCAGTTTCTAGTAGAACCCAGACATGTTCACCTTGTGGTTGCAAAACATGTGATGAGGTACCTTAAGGGTACATTAGATTGTGGTCTCAATTATGATGGAGATCATGATTTCACATTGAGTGGGTACACTGATTCAGACTGGGCAGGAAGTGTTTCTGACAGAAAAAGCACTTCAGGATGTTGTCTCTGTTTGGGATCAGCCATGCTCTTGTGGCAGAGTAGGAAGCAATCCAGCATTTCTCTCAGCACAGCGGAAGAAGAATACATTGTTGCATGTTCTACCAGCTGCGAAGCTATATAGCTTTGAAATTTGTTGACCGACCTATTTGACTTAGAGATGGAAGCAACCACGATCCTATGTGACAACCAGAGATTCATAAAGATGACAGAGATTCCTGTATTCCATGACAGGTCGAAGCACATAGAGATTTGTTATCATTACATCTGTGACATGGTGCAGAGAGGAGCCTTAAAGCTCTAGTACGTTAGCACGGATGAACAGGTTGTTGATGTGTTGACCAAGCCTCTATCTCGTGTAAAGTTTGAGAACTTTCGAGATAAGCTTGGTATAATCCGAAAGGACATTCCTAGAAAGGGGGAGTAGTTGTTGTGATGAGACATCTCTTGCTTCCAAACTTATTGTTGTGACGTAAAGCAAGACGATGTGATGAGACTAGAACTGTGCTTCCATCTTGATATCTACGACATAAAGCCAGTCTAGTATCCTTCTTCCAGCTTGATTGTTGTGACGTAAAGCATGACACGTATCTTGCTTCCAACCTGATGATTGTGACGTAAAGCAAGACGATGTGATGAGACTAGTACTGCACTTTCGGCTTGACAGTTGTGACGTAAATCCAGTCTAGTATCTTGCTTCCAACCTGATGGTTGTGACGTAAAGCTAAACAATGTGATGAGACTAGTACTGCGCTTCTATCTTGAGAAGTTGTGACGTAAAGCTAGTCTAGTATCTTGCTTCCATCTTGAGTTTTGTGACGTAAAGCAAGACATTGAGATGAGACTAGTATTGTGCTTCCAGCTTGATAGCTGTGATGTAAAGCTAGTCTAGTATCTTGCTTCCAGCTTGATTGTTGTGACGTAAAGCAGGACGTTGAGATGAGACTAGTATTGTGATTCCAGCTTGAGAAGTTGTGACGTAAATCCAGTCTAGTATCTTTCTTCTAGCTTGATTGTTGTGACGTAAAGCAAGACGAGTATTGAGCTTCCAGCTTAACAGTTGTGACGTAAAGCTAGTCCTGTATTATAATGAGCCAACCTCGTGCTGTGATGATGATGATGTATTAGTTTTATAATAATTCATATTGATGCAGTTGATGATTGCATTCCTTTGAGAATGATGATGTTGTCGATGAAGAAAACTTCTGATGATTTATAGATACGTTAGTCAATGTTCCAAGATGATATTGATGATGTTGTACTCTCACCCACTTGATGTTGTTTATGATGTTGTCCTCTCTCTCACGCCTGATGTTGTTGAAGAATACACTTCTTGTTAAGGGGGAGTGTTTAAATAATGTAACTGCAAAGTGTATTCTTATTATTATTTGATATATTATTCATTGGATCAATCCTCATTGTGGATTGATCATGTCGGCTATTGTAAAAGGACTAAATCCCCTTTTGCGGATTGGTCATAATATAATTGTAATAGGCAAAAGAAGAATTCGGCCCCAAAATATATCAAAGAGGCCCCATAATATAATAAAGGTAGTTATAACCACCCAAATTAATAAGTTGGCCCTGCCAGTGAAGAGACACTTCACACGTGCTAGATTAGTATAAATAAGGAGGCTAGCGCCTCACTTAGACATACACCTCACTTTCTCAATTTGAGAGACAAGTTTCGGCGCTGTAGTTGGAGAAGAGAGAGAGAGAGTGGCACATCTTTGGGAGAGGATCTTCTATATTAGATTGATTTATGTTTTGGCATTGTATTGGCTATCTATAATAAGGAATTTTTGCTAGGTTTTCTTCCCCTGGAGGGTTTCCCAAGATAAATGTTGTGTCTCTTGTGATTGTGTATTTCTCAATGATCTTGTCTTATGTTGTTGTTATCTTTTGAAATGCAAAGAACTATAATAATGGCTTAAGCATTAACACAACTAACGTCACCCAACCTACAAGGTTGACACCTCAACAAATGTATGAAAGAATAGTAAAGGGACTTGTTTCAATTGTGACAACAAGTATAGCAAGTGGCATAAATGTGGTGAGAATAAATTATTCTAATATTGTGAAGAGAAATAAGATCAAGAATTGGAACCATCTCAAGATCTAGAACTATAAGAGCCTACTCCAATCATATATTGTTATGCACTGGTTGGCATCAATACTCTTTAAACCTTTAAGATAGAAGGATATATCAAAAATACAAAGGTAATAGTGTTTATTGACTCTAGTAGTACTCATAACTTCATTAATTGCAAATTAGTGAAACTTCTTAATTGTTTTATATATCTAGCACCAGAGTTTCAAGTAATGATTGCAGATGGAGGTACCATAAATTGTTCAAGAAAGTGACATAGTATTAATCTCACTATGGGGGAGTATTTATTGGATAGTCCCATGATTGCAATCCAAATGGGTGGTGTTGATGTTGTACTAGGGGTCCAATGCTTACAATCATTAGGAATAGTGGCTCTTAATTTTCAGGAACTATTCATGAGATTTTCCTCGTAAGGTAAGGAAATTGAACTTAGAGGTATCCAAGGGAAATCCTCTAAAGTGATAAGCTCTAAAAACATGACAAAATTGATAAATAAGGGACACCATGGCGTAATTGAACAATTATTCTTACTAGATGTTAAAACATCTAGACCCTCTACTCTCATGGATCTCCAAAAAATTATTGACAAACATTCCAAGGTATTTGAAGAGATTCCTAAGGGTATTCCACCTACTCAATATCATGACCATGTTTATCATTTTCAACCAGGAAGTGTACCACCTAACATTAGGCCTTATAGGTACCCATATGCACAAAACAATGAGATTGAGTGTATGGTTCAAGAAATGTTAGAGGTTGGCATCATTCAACCTAGACAAAGTTCTTTCTATTCACTAGTGGTGATGGTTCACAAAAAAGAATGTTCATGGAATATGTGTCCATATTATCAAGAGTTCAATAAAATGACCATTAAAGATAAATTTTATTTCTTGTCATTGATGAATTATTAGATGAATTGCAAGGAGAAATTTTCTTTACCAAGTTGGATATCCATTATGGATATCATCAAATCATAATGAGGCAAGAAGACATCCCCAAAAGAACCTTTAGAAAATATGAAGGTCATCATGAGTTTTTGGTGATGTCATTTTTCCTTACTAATGTACCTTCAACATTTCAAAGCTTGATGAATTATATTTTCAAACCCTTTCTCGGAAAACTTGTGTGAGTATTTTTTGATGATATACTAATCTATAGAAAATCTTGGGAAGATCATGTACAACATATTGACATGGTCTTAAAACTATTGGAAGAAAAATAATTATATCTGAAGCCTTCCAAGTGTTCCTTTGGTGTTCAAGAAGTGGAATATTTGGGTCATATTGTATCTCAAGGAGGTGTCAAAGTGGACCCTAACAAAATTAAATCTATGAGGGAATGGTCAATTCCCAAAACCTTGAAGAATCTTATAGGATTCTTAGGATTGACGGGATATTACTACAAGTTTGTCAAGAATTATGGTCCAACAGAAGAACCTCTAAAAAAATTATTTAAAAAGGAGGAATTTTCTTGGACCCAAGAAAAAACCAAAGATTTTGAAAAACTTAAGGAGGTTGTGTACAACTTTTTTCCTAGCCATGCCTAACTTCACGAAATCCTTTATTATGGAGTGTAATGCCTCAGGGCATGGCATTGGTGTAGTTTTAATGCAAGAAGGAAGGTCCCTTTCCTTTAAAAGTATCCATCTTAAAGAGAAGAACTTACTCAAACTTGTTTATGAAAAGGAAATGTTGTCCATATTACATGCAATTAAGAAATAGTGCCCTTACCTAATAGGAAGACACTTCAAGGTAAAAATGGATCATGATAGTTTGAAGTATTTCTTGGAACAACAATTATCTTCAAAAGAAAAACAAAAATGGGTTACAAATATCATAGGTTATGACTTTGAAATTATTTACAAAAAAGGAAAACAAAATGCAGTGGCAAATGCACTTTCAAAGGAAGAAGAAGACACATAGGACTTATTGTGTGTCATTTCCATTACACAACCCAATTGGGTGGATGTTATGGGATAAATTGGTAGGTGTGAACACTAACTGATCTCCCTAGATCCACCTAGATCTAGAACAAAGCACACCAAAACATGACGCTTTCCTTAAGTTTTAGATATTGAATTTACTAACTAAAGATGGATAAGTGACATACCGTTTAAATGCCGCTTCCTCTCACCATTTCCATCCTATCTCCATTCCAACGCTCATACAATGATGAACCTGCAAAATAACGCAACCAACCAAAGTGATAGTAATAGCATAAACTCAATATAAACCTATGTATGTGATCAAGGAATCATACAATAAAACACAACAAGCTTTATAGGAAAGAATCATATTATTGTATCATATTAAATGTGAAAGAGAGATTACAACCATGGCCTTGATGTCGTAAGGTCCCTTCCAACTGTCCTTCGTTCCCCACACACTTCCACTCCCATAATTATGAGAGCATAGATCTGATAGTATTCACAATCTATCTTGACAAAATGGTTCATCTAGCCAAGCTAACAATATCCAAAGCTCAATCCAATCCAAGCTCCAAAATCAAAAGCTAACATTCTCCATGAGAGTCCCTCTCCTTTTATAATTTGAAGAGGATAAGGTGAGGAGGTTAGGATGATCCCACTAAATCATGAAAGTGAGTAAGATCCAAACCATTCGGATGCCACCTCACCATGGAAGTTTCTCCTTCTAGAAGCATCGAGAAGATGCTCATTTTTCCTATGTATGAGCATTTTCGCACCCTGCCTATATAGCAACCTGCGAACACTTCGCAACCTAGCTATGGTGCAGCCTGTGAAAATCATGCATTTTCGCACCATACCTATATAGCATCCTGCAAACATCCTCTTTAATAGGGTTTTTACAAAGGAGAATGCAACTTCTTTTCTCAAGAAAAGTTCTTCTCCCTTCTTTCTTCAGGAACTCAGGCCATTGACCCCTCTGAAGGCAACAGATAGGTTTACATCATTAACGGTCATAGGGATGATGAAAATAATGTGTAACAGAGAGCCTCCCAAAGTATGAAGTTAGAACAGAGTGATAGCTTACATACTTTGTCAAGTGTGTGTAGGGAATAAGGAATAGTGGGTCGGAAACCTGCCAACAAACAAGGAAATACAATACAATAATATATCATCACTGAGGTAGGTATTCCCATACTTAGAATACAAATGACTCAGAGCATAAATGTCGACATGCAAAGATCCATGTCAAGTAAGATAGGTCATGGCCACCAAACATACACTGTGGATCCATGCCAATATGACGCAAATCTGAACATAGCCACCAAAAATACATTGTGGATCTATGTGTTAAAGACTCAAATTTGAACATAGCCACCAGACATACAATGTGGATCTATGTAACAATACACTGAATATACTCCAACGCAACCTAGATCTGTCAGAAAATATCCAGGTTCTTCATCTCCACCACTCTATGTACGAATCTAACCATGTGAATACATGTGTTGAAGTCGAACATGGTAAAAACCACTTGATTACCGATCAATGATGAGAACCATTAACAAGTGCGAGCTAAATCACCATTAATGTCAATGACTCCCAAGGTACTCTAGTACAATCCAACGAATGTGAGTTAATGAGCTGAAGTTGAACACTCAGCGGAATCTCTCGATCAGGGGTCAATAATGAAAACCCATTGTCGAAAGTGAGGAAACCTGTCATTGAGGCATGCAAGTTCCAAGGTACCAATTGGTTTCTAAATATAATTCCTGGATAATGAGTTGAAGTCGACAAGAAAAGACTCGTCATAGGAGGGCCTTAATGTATCCCACATCAATGACATGACACAAATAACAATATTTGATGTAGATAGAGTAACAAGTGATTCAGGACTGACTCAGGGATGGTCGACGCAACAGAAGGCTTAAAGACTGCAGACATGGCCAATGCAATAGAAGGCTTTCCGGGTTGAACTTCTCTTTGAACATATTGACGACACGACAACTGTCTTGGAAAATACTGACTCAATAATAGGGATCACAGACCAATTTGTAATCTTATAAAGGAGTATGACCAAGAGACGATCGGGTTTTCCAACCTAGACACAAAGAGATTGAAAGGGTGTCATGTTCAAAGGTGACTCTTCCATGCAATACAGGTTTGGACACATTTCTTTCCCAATTTCCCCCCCACCATTTCTCGCGAGTACCTCTTTATTTTTACGCAAGCTTGAAGAGGATAACATATGCTTGTCAATTTAAGCTCATCCTTCGGATGAGTCCCTCAAAGTATGTTTAACGAACCCTAAGAAGGAGTGGTTCGGTCCCATATGGGCCTTTCGATGTTTGTTTAACAAGTCCAAAGAAAGAAAACTCAGGGGTTTTTCATGTTTAGAGAGTCTGAAAAACACTTAAAGAGAACTCTCTCAGTTCCTTTTTCATAAAGTAATTTGATGAGACCAAAAAAGAGATAAACTATCACTCAACATACGTTTTCTTCAAATACTTTAACGAGTGTGAAGAGAACAAGGTCACTCGACAATCTTTTCATGTTTAGAGAGTTTGAAAAGAGCTTAAAGGAAACTCCAAGGGGTTCCTTTTTCGTATAACCTTTACAAGTCCGAAAAAGTGATAAAAGTATACTCGGTTACATTCTCATTGATTTACGAGCATGAGAAAGAACAAAGACTAAGCTCGGTAACTTATTCTCATGTATTTACGAGCATGAGAAAGAAAAAATACTAAGCTCGGGATTGTTTTCATTTTTACGCATGCTTTAAAACAAAACAAAACTATGCTTGGACCTAGTTTCATTTTTACGCAAGCTTGAACCAGAGGAAACTATGCTTGAGGTAAGTGGTTTCATTTTTACACAAGCTTGAACCATAGAAAACTATGCTTGGACTTACCAACGCATAACACAGGGATGGTTGGTACTTATCCCCCAACTTAAGAAACTAGCGGCTCAACTTCAGCATGAAGTCCAGAGGCTAGAAGCATTCCCCCCAAGCTTCATCTCGTCCAACTGCAAAGGAGAATGAAATGAAGCTTCAAATACTATACGAAGGACTTGACTCAAACAGAGAGGGGGAAGTCATTTCATTTTTTTAACGAGATTGACACAGGAGAAGAACTATGCTCGTGAATCCAGGTTCAATCCCCAGACCTCTGTTTCATTTTTTAACGAGGTTGTCACAGAGACGAAAAAACTATCCTCATAAGTGGTTTCATTTTTTAATGAGCTTGAAATAAAAAAATCATTCTCAAAGACCTTTGTTTCATTTTTTAACAAGGTTTCCTCAGAGATGCAAAAACTATCCTCAACTCTCTTCTTGATCATGGATTCCAAGAGGACAATGCTCCGGAAGGATACCATGTCAAGGGACAAAACTCGGTCATGGCTTCCAAGAGATCTTCACTAGACGGAAGGAACACACTCTGGAAGGAACATATGTCGAGGGTTGTGATAGGGGTAAGGAGATCAGGCTCTAAAGACCCTATCGAAGAGATCACCATGTCAACTACTAGATCTAAGTCATCATAAGTTGAATCCATGGGCGACAACGCCACATAATTGACCTGTGGCGGGGGCGATACCATTTGCATATAAGAACCATTTAGGGAGGAAATCCATTCGGGGTCAATGAATGAAAGTTGATCAACAGTCACAACTCATCCATCGTGAGGGAAAGATATCACACGAAAAAGAGTAGACACAATAGCTTTCATGGCATAGACATAATATCTCCCAAGGAGTAAAGAGAAATCCAAGGGGTCTTGGACTACCATGACGTCAATGAAGACAGTTTTCCCTCCCAAAGTTACAAGAAACTGAGGAAGGGTCCCTAAAGGTTGACTAGTTCTTCTGTTAAAAGCTAACAGATTATGCGTAACCGGCACAAGATGAGGAAAAACCAAAGATTTCCAAGAAAAAGAGAACAAAATACTAACGTACACACCTTCATCTATCAGTGTCTGAGGAACCTCTTGGCCACTAACCTGTACTGTAATCTGGAAAGGAATGCGAGAAGGAAGACGAGGTCTAGTTAGCACACCCCAATCAAAATGGATGGCCTCATTACTTGAAGGGGGTTCCACAGGAGAAGGAAGAATAGCCCTCGGCATAGTAGATTGTATCAACAAGAAAAACATGGGCATTATTGGGTTTACTCTCTAGCGGGAGAGTAGGATTGACCGATGGAGAGATCAGATCGACCACTTCGGTTTCATTCTCCAAGGGGAGAATGGGGTCGACAGGTGGAAATGGATCGACTGCTTGGGTTTCACTCTCTAACGGGAGAGTGGGATCGATCGAGGATGGGATCATATCGACCGCTTTAGTTTCACTCTCTGAGGGGAGAGCGGGATTGACCGAGGATGGTATCGGATCAACCACTTTTTCAAGTGGTTCAACTAAGGACGTGACCAGATTGACGACATGATCAATCAGATTGACCAGTGAAGGGACCAGAGTGATCATTCCATCAACTATAGGGTGTTCAAGAGTAAGCTTACAATAAGAGGCTGGAAGTTGAGGCTGTGAAACAGGCATGTCTTACAGGAATTTTGAGGCTTCTTCCATATGAGCACAAAGGTGAGTTAGATGAATCCCTTTGCATGACATACACAGGAACTTGGCTCGAATTTTCTTCTTTCGAACTATATCGTGACTAGTTAATGGGAGGTCATCAACATGTTGTTTAGAGGCTAACGACATGGGTTGGCGAGGGTGTGTAGACCATGCTTCTATAACCTTGGATAAACCAAGGCAATCCTTAAGAATATGGCTACCCTTACAAAGCCTCCAAGGGTACTTGGGCGTATGGGTTGTTTGGGTGATATTGACATCACCAACACTCCCAGCACGATCAACAATAACTGGTTTCTTTCCAACACGTATGGCAGTGGTTAGAAGTGTGGATCCTTTCTTATTTTTCTTCTTCTTATTCTTCCTTTTCTTCTTATTCTTATTCACTGAGTTACTAGCTTGAGATTTTTCAATCGACGAAGAAGATGAAATGGCAGAAGACCTTACAGGTGAAGAAGGTCTTACTGATGAAGAAGGCGAAGGATCAACATGAGGTTAATGTTCTTGGGGGGAATTTTTTATGATCGAAGCACTTACTTCATTCGGAATTAACTGAGTGGAAAACAACCACACCGGCAATCCAATCGTGAGACCTAGAAGGCTCAAAGTAGCAATGTGAGGAGGACCAATGTTTCCATAAAAATGAAAAACAAAAGGTTCCTCGGGAAAAGGGGTTCCTTCATTGGTCATTTCGGGAACTGACTCCATTAAAAATAAAAATCCAACCTGGAGTCCACTAGGGAAAACAAACAACACACGCTAAAAATCTAGTAAGCAAGAAAGCAAACAAAACCTTCTCATAACGAGCACACTAGTTGGTGATGAAATCCAACATCACAAGAACAAAGTGAGAAGGGGTTGAGATAGAGTAGGTGGAAGAGTTACGTTGACAACCTGCTTAATGGACTTACACCCTGGTGCAAGCTCTCACACATAATCGTGGGTATACCCTCCAAGGAGCTCGAGTGTGTTTGGCCAATGTCAATTCTAGGTATCATGAAGACTTGCCCCTCCACAGTCACCTTGTGTAAAGAACCTAGAGGGATAGGCCACTAAGGTTACCAATTACTACAGTGATGCTTGGGGAAATAGTCGACAGTCTGATCCACGCGCAAAGGCATGGTATCTAGCCTGAAATCAACTCGAAAGGCTTCCACTCATAATTGTGGGTATACCTTCAAGTGACCCCCATAATACGTGCAATCTCTACACCAAAACCAACAAAGCAGGGTGAGTAATTATGCCAGTCTTAATGTGACCTCGTGATTGACCCTTGTGTGAGAAGGGCTTCCTAGGACAAAATGTAGTAAGTGGATTTAACTCTCCCTATCACAAGATACTATGTTTATTTGAAGCTTTGGAAAGTTATCTTTCACACCTATTCCAAAGCCCTACAACTAATCTAATGTAGTTTTGCTACCAGAAAATATAAAAATGTCTAATCAAATTTTATAAGCACTTTATTTTTAAGGTTGTTGTTACTCAAAAGGAAGATGGCATGGACAATATGGTGTTTTGACCAACTCGAAAGTTATGGAAAGAGATGAAGATGCAATCTTTTCATTTCGATGAGAGCTATGCTACGAGAAGGAGAAAACATTTATCATTCTTGAATGCACAATGTCCCAACATTTTTTTTAAAACTCATCAATATCAATATATTTAAGAAATGAGCAAAATAGACTGTACACCAATACCAAAAACTGCCAAGAATCATGCAATTTCGCTACTTCAAATGCAAGGATTCCCCCAATCTAATATAAAGCAAGAAATTAAATATTTTTGTTTCAAAATTTTCACTAAAAGAAATAATGAACTTTCTTAAAACAAAGAAACCCAAACTAAAAGTTTTCTTTTAAAGCGAACTATTCAGAAGAAATCTAATCTTTCCCTAAACAATCCTAAAGAAAACGCAGGCTTTGTAATTGAAAGACACTCAAAGAAAGAGACTAATCCTCCAAAACCAAACAAAGCAAAGATGGCTAAAATCAACTCAAATAATGTCAAGCAGATTGTAAACAGATCAATATAGGCTCCAAAAGTTCAATCCAGCTGATCAAAGAAAAATTGGGCATCAAAAGATAACAAGACCTAGTCCAAAAAAAAATTACAAACAAGTTTGCAGCCTAGTAGTGAGGTGTAGTGTGAAAATTAGGCATTTTCGCAGTCTAGACACAGGTAGGGTGCGAGAAGGTCGCACTGGACTGAACAGTGGGGTGCAAAAATCAAGGGTTTTCGCTGGTTGTATACATGTGAAATGAGGGAATGTCTGTAATCAAAAGGAATTTGGAAAAAGGACAAAGAGTCTAAGTGAAATTTCAGATCCATAGAGTGTTGATGGATCTCCCACAGACTCAAAGACCATAAAACAAGCAATCAAAGAAAGGGAAACTAGACTAACTAGGAAACAATCTATTCCCCAGTGGAGTCGCCAATTTTGTTATGGGATAAATTGGTAGGTGCAGACACTAACTAATCTCCCTAAATCCACCTAGAAATAGAACAAAACACACCAGAACATGACGCTTTCCTTAAGTTTTAGATATTGAATTTACTAACTAAAGAGGGATAGGTGACATACCATTTAAATGTCGCTTCCTCTTGCCATCGCCATCCTAGCTCCATTCCAACGCTCATACAATGATGAACCTGCAAAAGAACGCAACCAACCAAAGTGATAGTAATAGCATAAACTCAATATAAACCTATGTCTGTGATCAAGGAATCATACAATAAAGCACAACAAGATTTATAGGAAAGAATCATATTACTGTATCATATTAAATTTGAAAGAGAGATTACAACCATGGCCTTGATGTTGTAATGTCCCTTCCCACTGTCCTTCGTTCCCCACACACTTCCACTCCAAGAATTCTGAGAGCATAGATCTGATAATATTCACAATCTATCTTGACAAAATGGCTCATCCATCCAAGCTAACAATCTCCAAAGCTCAATCCAATCCAAGCTCCAAAATTAAAAGATAACCTTCTCCATGAGAGCTCCTCTCCTTTTATAAGTTGAAGAGGATAAGGTGAGGAGGTTAGGATGATCCCACTAAATCATGAAAGTGATTAAGATACAAACCATTCGGATGCCACCTCACCATGGAAGTTTCTCCTTCTAGAAGCATCGAGAAGATGCTCGTTTTTCCCACATATGAGCACTTTCACACCCTGCCTATATAGCAACCTGCGAACACTTCGTGACCTAGCTATGGTGTAGTCTGCAAAAATCAGGCATTTTCGCACCCTACCTATATAGCAACCTGCGAACATCCTCTTTAATAGGGTTTTTACAAAGGAGAATGCAACTTCTTTTCTCAGGAAAAGTTCTTCTCCCTTCTTTCTTTAAGAACTCAATCCATTGACCCCTCTAAAGGCAACAAATAGGTTTACATCATTAACGGTCATAGGGATGACTAAAATAATGTGTAACAGTGGAAAAATCAAGGATAGAATGGAAGCAATATCAAAAGGTATGCAAGATATTTCAACAACTACAAGAGGACTTTGTGTGCATTAGATAAATTAGTGTGGAGGAATGGTTTGTTAGAATATAATGGATGTGCTCATTTTACCATTGACAATATCACTATTGTCACCCAACCATAGGTCGAAGCCACCCTCTGAGCACCTTAAACTTGACAAAGAATCACTCTGGAAGCAAACCCTAGGATAAATATCCAAACAAAGGGTAGCGCACCTTTCCCCAAGGACAGTGCACTAGCAAGAGCTAATCAGATAGTCCAAACCCTAACCAAGAGATAGTCCAAGCCAAACATGCTTTGCTAGCTGCAGCAGCTGCAATGGAAGCTCTCCTCCAAACTTGTGCACAAAACTGGGCACTGCAGTGTGCACAAGTGTTGCTCTGCAATTTAGAGACTGCCTTCCAGAATGAAGACTGACCTCTTGTATTTATAGTAATTATGGCTAACTGCCTGGGCCGACTTCTCATTCTGGGTATTTGTTTGTTCAGTATATATTATTTCTTCTAGCCAATTTATTCTCTTGGAGGCTAATAACCTAATACAAATTATCCTCTTGAGCAACATGTCTTCTAGGGTTATTATCCAACTCATTAGGGTTTCTTCTTGCTTTCCGGAGTACTCTATTCTCATCAAGTTTACACGTGGAGGTAAATACCTCCTGCAGCTACCATAATATTAACACTCCCTCCTAGTTAGGGAGGTATTACAGGTAATGGTCTTGAGCACAAACATACCATTCACCCAGTAGCATCAACATAGTTGTATAGACTATCTCATGACTAGATCATGAGCACCATCATCACCATCAATGTCATTAGTTGCATCATCTCTCGGAACCATACTCTATCTGAGTAATCAGATATGATGCTCACTCCACAGAGTGACACACGAGCCATTCTTCTAATCTAGAAGAATAAATTTTCTGAACCATTTTCTATCTGGTAAATCTCTGTTCATTGATCATCCATCTAGATGATAATCATTTTCAACATTGTTGATAGTCTTCAAGGAAAACGAAAAAATATCATTCAATATAACACAACTGTGTCTATCCATAGTAGTACACAACTACAATCCAGTGGTACACTACCACACCACGTAGCACGTAGGTACTTGATCAAACAGTGGAACACATCCATCACAGTAGTATACATCTACTGTCTAGAGACATATAGTCTTCACAACAATCATCTGATATCAACCTGCACAGAAACAATGTTATGGTATAAAATGAATCATCTGGGCCATTCTTCCACTCACATATGTGATATCTTGGAAGACCATCTGCCCTCATAAGGTCAAACATCAATGATCTCTTCCACTCTTTCATCTTGGACAGAAGCTTTACCAAAATTTCTTCTTATATGCTCATCTTTGGAGATATGTATTGGAGAACCACTTTCTCCTTTCTAGACTTCATCACGGATAATGTAATGCTTGATTTCAAATGTACTTTGGTCTGGAACATTGGTTTTCTCTGAAGGATTCATGTAGCTCTGATCAATAAAGTATATCATTGTTGGAAACTTGGAACATATCCATGTGGCACTTCTTATGTCATCATGAGATCTGATCTTCTGAGTAATCATCTTGATACAATATCTTTGTTATACAAAATCTTCACCACGCTTCTACTATGCACTGAAGGTTCTCCACCAAGTTATCTTCTTCCATCTGCATACAAGGGTCTATTTCTGGTATGCTTCAAAGTCTTGAGGTTTCTCTTCATACGCTCTTTGTTCAATTTCTCTGGAGAACACTCTTTGCATTCATCTGATGTAGAACTCCAACCCATGGATATTGTGGATGATATAAAGAATCATGTAGAGGTATGTATGGTTTATTGGAACAAGTAATCATCATAGTCTTCTCCCTCCATCTGGGAGAACCTCTAGTTCTGGATCTTGCAATGCTTGCATATATACATTGTTCTTCATCACAAATTTCAGTTCCTCTGATTGATTTCTTTTATTGAGTTCATATTAGGTTGGTAATCTTGTAGTTCTTAATATAGTGATTGGTTGTTCTGGCTTCTCTTTCTTTATTGGAATATTCATGTTCTTCCTGATGTTTTTCTTTAGCTCTTGGGTCCATGGAGTTTCTTATAGATTCCATGCCCTAAGGATTCCACTTCTTCCTTTCATTATAGGATCATGGATGTGGATGGACAACCAGGGATACTTTAAGGATTCTCTTCGAAGAAGACTTCTTCTGAGGTTGAACTGAACACGTACTGTCTTTAATGGCCGCTTCCATGGACATATACTTCATCATATTCAATGGATCATAGCATTAGCTCCCTCCTAATCCTTGCTTCATGTATGAGTGCATATAATCGGCTCCTTATGTCTGCATCCTTATTTTCTTCTACAATATATAATCAGATCCCTCTGTTTAACAGAGTCCACGCCTCCATCTTATCGTCTTTTGCAAAACGTCATTAGTCTTTCTCCAATTTCCTCTTGATTGTTGACTTCTTTATGTCTTTGCTTCTTCTAAGTCTCTTCATGATTGATTCTGATTTCAGCTTATCTTGTAATAGCTTCCACATTATTTGTTTGATGTATTTCATCTTTTCATGTGTATTATCTAAATTGTATAATGATAGCAATCCTTATTTTGTTGTTCTTCCATAGGTATAGTTCTTCTTGGAACATATTATCTTCTAAGAGATAGATATGAAATATATGTACAAAGACTATGCAAACAAGATATGTACAAGAAATAATAAGAGTATTGTTACCTTCAGAAGAAGAATTCTCTTTCATCCTTCTTAGTCTTCTTTGTAGGTTCCTTTTCTTCGGCAACTGATGCTTCATGTTTATCCTTCCTTTTCTTTAGATTAGGATAATGATTCTTGTAGTGACCATACTTTTGACAATTGAAGCATTGTATTTCTGAAATATATTTCTCTTTATTTGTCTTCCTCTTTGAACCAAACTTCCTTTTGTTCCTGAAATTCTTGAATCTTTTTGTGAAGGCTTGATCATCGTACTTCTTTTGGGGTCTCTCTTTTGCACTGATCATGGATTCTTCTTGAGAATAGCAAGTCCAAAGTTCTTCAAATGTAGGATACTCCTTCCTTGTGTTGATGCTTGTGAAAAATTCATCCCACATCTTGGGAAGACCATTGAGTACTATGTTTACCAATTCCTTCTCTAAAATGATCTCCTCAATAGCTTGTAGTTGATCTCTTAACTGGGATATATTCACAAAGTATGATGTTATGCTATCATCATTATTCATCTTCATGTCACGGAGCTCATTCTTTAGACTCATTATTTGTCCAATGTTTCTGACTGAGAAGAGGTTTGTTAGGGCATCGTACATATTCTTCGATGAGTCAATATGGGAGATGTATGGTATCAAGTAGTCTTTTATAGAGTCCACTATGATACTCATGGAATTGATATCACTGTCTTTGAACTTCTCCATAACTGCAACGTTTTGCGGTTCCTTTTCCTTTCCTTCTTCAAACTCTGGTTCCACGATCTTTCCTTTCACGATATCCAGCACTTTATTCTTGGCAAGGATGAGGTCAATCCTTGTCTTCCACGCTCTGAAGTTAGAAGCTACATATAACTTGTTTTCTGACTTCATAGAGTAATTCATGGCTGCTTTGACTTGGTCAACCCTAGATCTGACCAAAAACTCAAACTTGACGTCTTGGCTTGCTGAGAGTACCAAAAGATGCGCTAGGCTAGGACGCACTGATCTATCCGAAAATTAGGTCAATACCTTCACTTAAGGTGCCTCAATGAGAGGATTAGTGTTTCTGTAACTACACCTGCTAGTAACCCTAGCGGTAGGGCTATGGTGACTGCTCCTGCTAGAAACCCTAGTGACAGTTCTTCAATGAGCTTAATATCCTTATGGCTATGTTTCCTTCCAGCGGTTAGACTGAATGAAGGAGATGTGGGCCCATAACCTGTTAGAATAGAATGGATGTGCTCATTTTACCATTGAAAATATCACTATTGTCACCCAACCATAGGCTGAAGCCACCCTCCGAGCACCTTAACCTTGACAAAGAATCACTCCAGAAGCAAACCCTAGGCTAAATAGCCAAACAAAGGGTAGTGCACCTTTCCCCAAGGATACTGCACCAACAAGAGCTTATCAGATAGTCAAAACCCTAACCAAGAGATAGTCCAAGAAAAACATGCTCTGCTAGTTGCAGTAGTTGCAATGGTAGCTCTCCTCCAAACCTGTGCACAAAACTGGGCACTACAGTGTGCACAAGTGTTTGTTGAAATAATGTAACTACGAAGAGCATTCTTATTATTATTTTGTTATTGGATTAAATCCCCATTGCGGATTAATCGTGTCATTATTATTATTATTGTTATTGGATTAATCCCCATTGAGGATTAATCATGTCGGTAATTGTATAAGGACCAAATCCCCTTTTGTGGATTGGTCATCGGACAATTACAAAGGATAGAATAAGAAGTCGACCCCAGCAGTTATAATGGAAGACCCATAATTAATTAAAGGTGGGTTTACCCACCCAGAGTGAGAGGTCGGCCCT
>ML798958.1:386857-426705 GCA_009831015.1 Picea engelmannii
TGAGATTCAGCATTTGTGTTTCAGCATCTACGTTTCAACATCTGAGATTCAGCATCTGTGTTCACCATACACAATCGATTGCCATCAATGACAACCTTGATCATCTGCGTCATCTCTGCTGTAGCCATATTTCCAACAGATTGGGCAGGAAGCGTTGCTGACAGAAAAATCTCTTCAGGATGTTGTTTCAGTTTGGGATCAGCTATGATCTCATGGCAGAGTAGGAAGCAATCCAGTATTTCTCTCAACACAACGGAAGCAGAGTATATTGTTGCATTTTCTGCTAGTTGCGAAGCTATATGGCTTCGAAAGTTGTTGACAAGCCTATTTGATTTGAAGATGAGAGAAACCGTGATTCTATGTGACAATCAAAGCCGCATTAAAATGACAGAGAATCTTGTGTTCCACGACAGGTCGAAGCACATAGAGATCCGTTATCATTTCATCCATGACATGGTACAGAGAGGAGCCTTGAAGCTCCAGTACATTATCATGAATGAACAGGTTGTTGATGTGATGACTAAGCCTCTATCTCGTGTAAAGTTTGAACACTTTCGAGATAAGCTTGGTATTGTCCG
Organism: Picea engelmannii; assembly: GCA_009831015.1. Taxonomy (NCBI): domain Eukaryota; kingdom Viridiplantae; phylum Streptophyta; class Pinopsida; order Pinales; family Pinaceae; genus Picea; species Picea engelmannii. The sequence goes on from ML798958.1 coordinate 387,436, forward strand.
AAAGGACCTTCCCTGAAAGGGGAAGTAGATGTATTCCTTGCTTCTGACCTCGTTGTTAGACGTAAAGCAAGATGAGTCATGCTTATGACCTTGCTGTTAGACATAAAGCATGACGCCGTGTGATCCTTGCTTCTGACCTCGTTGTTAGACATAAAGCAAGATGAGTCATGCTTCTGACCTCACTGTTAGACGTAAAGCATGATGTTGTGTGATCCTTGCTTCTGACCTCGTTGTTAGACATAAAGAAAGATGAGTTATGCTTCTGACCTAGTTGTTAGACGTAAAGCATAACGTCGTTGATTTCTTTCTTCTGACCTAGTTGTTAGATGTAAAGAAAGATGATTCCTCGCTTCTGACCTCATTGTTAGACGTAAAGCGAGATGTTTATGTGTTCCTTTCTTCTGACCTCGTTGTTAGACGTAAATCAAGATGAGTCATGCTTCTGACCTAGTTGTTAGACGTAAAGCATGACGCTGTGATTCCTCACTTCTGACCTAGCTGTTAGATGTAAAGCAAGATGATGATATTACTTGCTTCTGACCTAGTTGTTAGACGTAAAGCAAGATGTGACTGACACTGAGCCACCAGCTTAACCGCTGTGACATTGAGCTAGTGCAGTATTGTGATGTGCCAGCCTAGTGTTGTGATGAGGTATCATTTTTACTGATACATATTTGATGCAGATGATGATAGCATTCTTTCGAGAATGATGATGTTGTTGATGAAGAAAACTTCCGATGACTCATAAATGTGCTAGACAATGGTTCAAGATGATATTGACGATACTGTCCTCCAGATGCCACTAATGATGCAGACCTCTCTCGCCGGATGTTGATGAAGAATACCCTTCTTGTTAAGGGAGAGTGTTGAAATAATGTAACTGCGAAGAGCATTCTTATTATTCTTTTGTTATTGGATTAAATCCCCATTGTGGATTAATCATGTCATTATTATTATTATTATTATTGGATTAATCCCCATTGAGGATTAATCATGTCGGTAATTGTATAAGGACCAAATCCCCTTTTGCAGATTGGTCATCGAACAATTACAAAGGACAGAATAAGAAGTCGGCCCCAACAGTTATAATGGAAGACCCAGAATTAATTAAAGGTGGGTTTACCCACCCAGAGTGAGAGGTCGGCCCTGCCAGTTGTGACCTTTCACACATGCTAGTCTAATATAAATAAGAGGCTAGTGCCTCACTTCAAACACACAACTCACTTGTTCATTCTCTTATGAGGCAAGCTGCAATTACTAGTTGGAGAGAGGAGAAGAAGGGTGGTGCATCTCTTGGGGAGGACTTTCTGTATTGGTTTGAGTTATCTCTTGAACATTGTATAAGCTATTTATGATAAGGAATTTTTTGCTGGGTTTTCTTCCCCTAGAGGGTTTCCCAAGATAAATGTTGTGTCTCTTGTGAATGTGTATTTCTCAGTGATCTTGTTCTTATTATGCTCTTATCTATTGAAATGCAAAGAACTATAATAATGGCATAAACATTAACAGTGTTTCTCTACAATTCTGAGACTGCCTTCCAGAATGAAGATTGGCCTCCTGTATTTATAGTAATTCTAGCTAACTTCCTGGGCCGACTTCTCATTCTGGGTATCTGTCTGTTCAGTATATATTATTTATTCTGGTTGACTTCTTCTCTTGGACGATAATAACCTAATACAAATTATCCTCTTGAGCCAACATGTCTTCTAGGGTTATTAGCCAACTCATTAGGGTTTCTTCTTGCTTTCTGGAGTACTCTATTCTCGTCAGGTTTACACGTGGAGGTAAACACCTCCTACCAAAATATTAACATGATTCACCGTGATATCAAGACCACCTATTTTTATGTAAGACCGCCTATTTTTATGTAAGAAGTCCCAACTCAAACAAAAGGTCTTATTACCACAGGATTTGTACTTGTGAAAATACCAACACAAGATCCCCAAATCTTGTGTAACTATGGAAGAACTTACCATTATCACCTAAGTAGGGACTTCCCTTGTTTTAGTGATGGAAGAGGTCCACCACAAGGGAGGCTTCCCTGGTGAACTCAAGGGATCAAATATCAAGTTTAAGAGCCAAGCCTATTGCCCCCTGTCTTGATCATCGGATGATTGATATAGGTCAAGGAAAGAGAATATGTTTGAAGATGATTTGGTACATCACTAGAATATTAACACTTTGTAGAATATATATAACAATTTCCAATCCAAAGTATGCAATAAATACCTTTTTAAAACACAAGACAAGTTAGATTGCTATGGTTGTTGCAAATTTCAGCAATAAACCAGTCTTATAACAATGATAAGTAACTATAACAACATCAATAATAAACATTGATAAACAACGCAATTGACTATGAAAATTAAGCATACCTTCAATAAAATATTATATAATTGTTAGATGTTGTTTCTAAGTGAGTTAAGACACCTTTATATTAGTGTATGTAGAAAATTAATGTGATTTAGATGGTTGCAGCAAACCTTTTACATCATCAACAAGTTACTTAGTGATTTTTCTAAGGTTATTGTTACTACAATTAGTAGGATGCTTGAGAGTTTTGAAAGAGAGAGTTTGTTAATCAGTTCACCAAGAGAGTTGCTTCTAGATCAGTTCATTTTTAAGGCATTGAGTCTTTCAATGCAACCAAGCTTGAAGGTTGGCCTACTTGAAACCAAGAGGTAGGATATAAACCCTAAGGTGCAAGCACATTTGGGCCTTAGGTCTTAGATCTTGAGGAGAAGGACTTCTAGGGTGCAACCAAATTTGGGCCCTAGAAACAATTTCTCCCTTCATGTAGCTTCAACTAGGTAAAAGATCAAATGTCTAGGGATAAAATCCTAAAGTGATAGCACTTTAGGGATTTAGGGTTTTAACCATAGCAAGGACAATTAACAAATTCTAGAAAAATATCACCTTGCGAGAGGAAGAAGCACTTATGCTCCTCTCTTATGGTTTCAATAAACAATATTTATTCCAACAAATAGAAATTTCACCATAAACATTAATAGCATGAACAAGAATTGGAGAAATTTACTTACTTCATTCAAGAAACCAAGAGAATGTAACCCCAATTTCATAAATATCCATCCAAAATCAACAAATCCATCCACAAGAGACCATTCCCAACATAGCACATGAGAGAGAAATGTATAAATATATGAGGTCCTATGAGGCTTCCACCTAAGTTCTATCCTTGACCTTAGTATATCTCTAAGTTTCAACTGTATGGATGTCTTCTTTTGTTGTTTTAGGACAACAAATAGTCATCCCACTTTCTGCTCAATGTTTTACAGGTTAAGTGCTCTTTTAAGGTGCCCTTGAAAGTGTTTTCTTATATCAATGTTAGCATGTGCAATATAACTTAAAACACATAACACTACCTTTAGATCTTGAACTTTAAAATTTTGATCTACATTACTAAACATGCATAAATTTGACAAAGGTATTTTAGGTCAACATGACCCTAGATAAAACCCCCCTGGGGAAAACCAGTTTGGGATATATGTCTATATAATGATGATCAAAGAAAGATATAAAACAAGTAATACAATACAATGGAACATGTATACATAGAAATATCCTCACAATCCTTGCCACAAGATCCAGAAAGAGAAGTGCCCAAACTTAGGTGTGCCTTCTCCCTTTGTTGCCCTCTGCACTGAACTGAAGCGCTTTAGCTCCTCTTTGAGCCAATGAAGAAATCCCTCCACAGGAATGTGCTCTCCGGTGTTTCCTCTCCACTAAAACTGTCAGAGCTCGAATCCTCCAAGCATATCTACTACCAGGTAGCTGTCAACCCTCTCCATAGGTGCACCCTCCTCCTAGCATAAATGATCACCATAAAATAACTAAGCCATAAACTGAATTCCTCTATCCACAGAAGCAAGCACCCAAGATCTCCTCTCCCTATGAAACAAACCTCATCTCAAGGTGACAATTCCTCCTCTCCTGATGAGAAAATGAAGGATAATAAATGTGCCCTCCTCTAGTAGATGTGCCCCTCCTCCATATGGCATGCTCCCTCCAAGAGATAGAAGCTAAAACTTCATGGACATGCTCTCCATGCAAGCTCAAACCAAACAACATCTTCTCCTCAAGCTCTCAAGGGTTTTTCTCAAATCCTCATGAAGTGTGCCCTCCTTCTCCTCAAGAAATGTGCCCTCCTCTCTTCTCCAAAACTCACAAGTGAAGAATGAGTCTCCATAATACACTTTAACCTCTCTTTAGCCTCCTTAGGCCAACCCTAAAATATTAATGGCCTATATTAGGTCTAGCCAAGTCTAATCAATGGGTGAGATCTCATCCAAAAATCTCACTAAGGAAACCCACTTTCCTTAGTTGTTTTATGTCTATTAACTCACCCACATTGTGAATTAATTGTCACTTTATGACTTAAGTGACATATTTCAATTTTGACTTAAATATCCTAAGTCAAAGTGAAATTAGAATCATAAAGTAAAGTATAAGGGTAATAGTCTTCCCCCTTTGTGCTAAGAGACTCATAAGCACATGGGGACCACTTTCCAAGGTACCCAAATCTCAACACTCCCTCTTACCGAGGGAAGTGCTCGTCACCACCAATAACATCCCTATAGTGGACATGGTTGCCTCCTGGAATATGCTTGGTGAGTATGGTTGTACCTTGATCATTGAAAGTGGACGTTGTCATAGATCTGCTCAATCTGTATGATTTATAAATGGCATTGAATCTCCATCTATCCAAGATCATATAAACCTTGGTCATCACACCAAGATCTCCAACTTGGTCTCCCACCAAGTATTTCCTCCTACTCTTGGCCTCTCACCAAGAGTCTCTACTCTTGGCATCTCACCAAGAGTCTCCCCCTATTGGTCTCTCACCAAGAGTCATGAACTTGGCCTCTCGCCAAGTCACCTCCACATGAAGTGGATCCAGAACCTGATTTGCCTGTCTCAGAAGCTATGTGAGGCTCAAGCCTCTGTGGTGCTCTGTTGCTCCTCCTCATCAACCTCTGATGCACTGAAGTTGTAGCACCAACTCTTTGTCTACTCGGATGCTCTGAAACTATAACTATATTGGGTGGACCAGTCAACCACTCTGAAGATGTCCAAGGACACTGAGTATCATCTCCCTCTGAATCACTGTTGTGAGTCATTCGTTCCTCATCAACTCTGTCTCCCCAACTAATGTTGGATGGTGTAATAGAAGATAAATTAGTCATGAATTCACACTCTCTCGCAAACTTCTCCTCGAAATCTATCTCCTATGTTGTCGCTCCTAGCACATCCTGCTGCTGCTTCTTCTTCTTGAGACATTGTCCTGCATAGTGACCTTGTTATCACTCCAAGAAATCACTCCCTCACTGTAGAAGAGTATAAGATTGGTAACTTAAAATATCAATAATATGGAAGGAAAAAGGATCAAATCATATGACATTATAAATCCACCTCCATTTAGAAATACATAATTCACTCGAAAGACCAAGGCTTTCAACTAAGCTGCTCAGAATATTTAAATCAAATTGTGGAAAGATGGAGAAAACCCATTATACCGGTAGACATACTTATACAACATCACATGTGTATGGCCAGTAATGATATGTTATATATTCTTCACACCAGCAAAAACATATATAATATTACATAAAGCATATGACCAGATATAACAAATAAATACTTGCAACTTAAATTTATGAATGCACCAATAGGATGACAACTATCTGGCATTGAGACAAACATCAGAAGCAAAGTATGAAGTCAGATATACCAACGAAGAGATGGAATGGAAACCTTCTATCATTTAGTATACACAGACTTGGAAATAAAGGAAATGAAAGATGAACATACAAAGTGAAAGAAGCTTGATGTCAAGATATACTCATGATTATTTCCAAAGGATAAAAATACAAGTCTTCAAGGAAATGAACCACAGTCCTCAGACTGTTTCCCCCCTCTTGCCTCTTACATCTATGAGCTTAAATAATATTTACAAATTATTTTCAAGAACCTCAAAATATGGATCTGATAACCTCTTTTCTTATCTCAAATTCGAAATTGTGAGGTGGTTGCAAAAGATAGAAATTTATGGAAAACTGTTGCTCCAAGATTCACCTATATCCTCCAAATCACAATATATCTTGGGAAAATGAGAGAGGTTATTGAATATAATTCTATTATTATGAAAGAACTCTTTCATTTTCTAAAAATAGTATTCCAACTCATCATAATTTGTCCTTAAAGACAGTGACTAAAACAGGAAAAACAGAGTATTTAATTTCTGGAAATATGGTGCTCAAAGATTGACCTATATTTCACAAATCACAATAGATCTTGGAAAACTGAGAGAGGTTATTGAAGAGTCGCCCGTTCTTATCAAATACCTCCTTTGGTTTCAAAAAATACACTTCTAGAATGATCAAAATATGTCTCCCAAGAAGGTGACTAAAACAGGAAAAATCAGATTTCCAAATCTAGTCATATTCCTACATTTTAGGATTCGATATCTAGAATATTTTTGTTGATCAAATGAAGTGCCACCTGCACTCATGGATGATATTTGATAATATATATGATTATTCATCATCATATGCTCCTTAATAAACTCAATCAAGTCGAATTTGACCTTTTGACCAAAATAATACATTTTGGAAAAATTTTGAAAATGATGCCTCATCTTGTGGGGAACTTTTGACTACCTTTCCAAGCTCTAAATGAAGATATGAAAGTATCATTGGAAATATTAGGATGTCTAGTTTTCAATAGAATATTTGAGCGTGTAAGACGGACTCTCCACGGCTCAAAAAATTGATTTTTCCTAAGGCAGTTTATCAGCTGAAAAACCTACACTTTCACCGGCTCACTACACTGTGAAAATAGTGATTTAGCCGGTGAAAAGGGAGACTTTCACCGGCTTACTACACTGTGAAAAATTCATTTAGCCAGTGAAAGATAAAATTTAATTTTTGGTATATTTTGAGATGCCACGTCATTTTTTCATTGGAATATAAGATTTAAAGCCAATCTTATATACTTTAAAACTTAAAGATTTAAAAATAAATCTTTACCTTATTATCATCTTATGATATGATATCAAAATAAATTGCAAGACATTTTTTATCGCTAACAAACCCATCTCTCCACAAGCAAATCATCTCACTGTGCTCATGTTTCTACTCTTCCCACTGTTGATGTTTCTCTCTCCTCCCTGTGGTGGGGCCCCAAACTTGAGACCCCGTCGACCTCCACGGACGATCTTCCTCTTGCCCTTTGTTCAAAGAGCAAGGTCCTCAACACCCGAAACTGTCTGCTACTGCTATTGTTGTTGTTCAGAAGCCTTGGCTGCAAGCCTAATATCCTCATGGATGAAGTCATCCCACATCCTCTCCCATGTAGGCATAACCTCCTTGGCAATAATGCCCCGTACAAATGGACCCCACGGTTTGGTGAATCTATTCATATCTTGCCTCACCAAATAGTTAGGGTTCACAGCCTCTCCGACGGCTACAAGCTCATCTCTGATATGAGTGTATCTACCAAGGAATGAAGTAATTGACTCATCCTCGACCATGTGAATGCCCCTGAGTCGGTCATGAAGAACCATATTGTAGTTCTCATTAGAGATATCGTACAACTTTCACAGAGATGCCCATATCTCGTATGCACAAGTATTCCCACTCAAGTTGGGAATAATGTGATCTTTCACAGCATCACAAGTGATCCTCTTTTCCTTGTTGTTCCTCTTCCTGAACTCTTCCACCAAGACAAGAGCAGTAACAGGAATAGGAGGAATAGTTGCCTCGACTATGTCCCATAGCTCAAGGTCCTCTAAGACAAAGACCATCCTCGCCTTCCAAGGAGACCAATTGCTAGCCCTGGCTAGCCTGTCCTCCACATACATCTGAGATACTGACATGTCTGCCAACTGTGCTCACTCTGATGCTCCCAATGCAAAGGAACATTGGTTCACTCCTGTCAACACAGGTGTGAAAATAGGCAATCGAAACCATGACCTCACTCCTAATCAGTAGGTGTGAAAAGAGGTTGTCTCTATAGCCTCACTCTTTTCCACACAAGTGTGAAAAGAGGTTGTCCACAAGTGTCAAAAATCATCCCAACAAATCCGCCCACAACTGTCCACAAACATTGTAAACTAGTTGTCCAAAATATTCCTTGATTTTTGCAACTGGTACTGAATGAGAGGTACCTTCATATCTGAATTTTACCCATTGTTTTGGACCAAAAAATTGTTGTCCAAAACAACCAACAAATCTGATATTAAAATTTTCCAAACTGCCCACAAAAGTGCTCCAAAATCAGCAAGTCTAAGCCACCTTTGGCTCTGATACCATGTAGAAATATATGAGGTCTTATGAGGCTTCCACCTAAGGTATGTAATTGACCTTAGTATGGCTCTAAGTTTCAACTATATGGTTGTCTTCTTTTTTTGTTTTAGAACATCAAACAGTCATCCCAGTTTCTGCTCAATGTTTTACAGGTTAAGTGCTCTTTTAAGGTCCCCTTGCAAGTGTTTTCTTATCTCAATGTTAGCACATGCAATATAAATTAAAACACATAACACTACATCTATATCTTGAACTTTAAAATGTTGATCTACACTACTAAACATGCATAAATTTGACACATATATTTTTGGTCAACATGACCCTAGATAAACCCCCCCCTGGGGGAAAACCATTTTGGGATATATGTCTATATAATGATGATCAAAGAAAGAGATACAACAAGTAATAAAATCCATTGGAACCTGTATACATAGAAATCTCCTCACAAGCCTTGCCACAAGATCCAGAAAGAGAAGTGACCAAACTCAGGTGCGCCCTCTCCCTTTATTTCCCTCTACACTGACTTGAAGCGCTCTAGCTCCTCTTTGACCCAATGAAGAAATCCCTCCACAGGAATGTGCTCTCTGGTGCTATCTCTCCAATGAAACTATAAGAGCTTGAATCCTCCAAGCATATCTGCTACTAGGTAGTTGCCAACCCTCTCCACAGGTGCGCCCTCTTCCTAGTAGAAATGATCACCATAAAATAACTAAGCCATAAACTAAATGCCTCTCTCCACAAATATCTCCTCTCCCTATGCAACATAACTCATCTCAAGGTGACAAGTCCTCCTCTCCTCATGAGAAAATGAAGGATAATAAATGTGCCCTCCTCTAGTAGATGTGCCCCTCCTCCATATGGCATGCTCCCTCCAAGAGATAGAATCTAAAACTTCATGGATATTCTCTCCATGCAAGTTCAAACCAAACAATAGCTTCTCCTCAAGCTCTCAAGGGTTTATCTCAAACCCTCATGAAGTGTGCCCTCCTTATCCTCAATAAATGTGCCCTCCTCTCTTCTCCAAAACTCACAAGTGGAGAATGAGTCTCCATAATACACTTTACCCTCTCTTTATCCTCCTTAGGCCAACCCTAAAATATCAGTGGACTAGATTAGATCTAGCCATGTCTAATCAACGGGTGAGATATCATCCAAAAATATCACTAAGGAAATCCACTTTCCTTAGTTTCTTTATGTCTATTAACTCACCCACATTGTGAATTAATTGTCACTTTATGACTTAAGTGACATATTTCACTTTTGACTTAAATCTCCTAAGTCAAAGTGAAATTAGAATCATAAAGTAAAGTATAAGGGTAATAGTCATCCCCCTTTGTGCTTAGAGACTCATAAGCACATGGGGACCACTTTCCAAGGTACCCAAATCTCAACAAGAAAGATTTAGTAACCCCAAAAGGGAAAAAATATCAAAAGTAGTGTCTCACAAAGGTGAGAGAATGATGATAATAAAAATGAAAGTGAGGGTAGCCTTCTTATACAAGGCTACCCTAACACATGTTTCCACATAAAATGTCAACAACAAATTAGAAGTGGGTATGACCCCTCATTTAACCCTTCACAAAATTCTAAAGTGAAAAAATAAATCATAATAGCCCACACGTGTGAGACATCAAGGCTAGGTAGTGTGACGTCAAGCCTCCAAAGGATAAGGTAGGGCCTCCAAAGGCCACATGGCATCCTCCAAGGTGAAGCAATGTCAAGTGAGGTGTCTCTTCACCCAATTTCATGCAAAATCATCTTTGTTACCCATCCATCCATCAAACCCTAACAATGTCCAACCCCAAAAGGTGACGTTAAGGGAAAGAGGGTGATGACAAGGGCCTCTAGGTGTTGTGGCCAAGGAGAGGAGATTTGCATCTCATCTTGAATAATTCATGAGTCATTTTTGCTTCAATTTCCTCCATCCTCTATGTAAATATGCCCTGGGGTACTCTGCCCAGCTTGTGGAACTTTCATCCCACATGTGTGTCATCATGACTGAATATGCTCAAACCAAGCCCATATATCCATCATCCAGAGTTTTGAGGATGTGAGAGTCAATATCTGAGGGCAGTAAGTCACTGGATGACCCACTCTTCTCCATCACACATGCCAAAGTCCTGCAATAAGGGCACAATGTCTTGGGGATAATCCCGAGACGTCCCTCAAAGAACCATGTCAAGGTCATCCAAATCAAAACAAAGTATAAAACATGGTTAGCCAAAGTTCATAAGAAACATTAGTCCTTAAAACATGCAAAGTAAGTTTCAACTTAAGAGATAAGCCATGTAAGATAATTCGCCTCAGTATCCCCTTCAAGCATCACACCAACCCATGACCCCATGTGAATTACCAAGTTTAAGTATGAGAGGGCCTTCATCGAACCCTATTAGTTCTTCCACCTAGACAGGAAAGTAGAGGGATAGGTCTTAAGTATGAGAGGGCGTTCCTCCAACCCTATTAGGCATGCCACCTAGACATGAAATTAGAGGGATAGGTCCCAAGAGGGACAAGGGAAAGTAAAAACCCATCAAGAGTAAGAGTGATAGTGATACGATTTTAGGGCTTACGTCATGGCTCATGGTGTCATTAAATCCATTTCTATGAGCGCCTTAGTGGATGGTGTGCTTTCTCTTGAGTTACCCCATATTTACATGTTAATTTTCCCAAGCCCCTGTATTAGCCATCTTTCTAGCCCACTTTATTATATTTTCAAGTCCCCTTTATAAAGTTTCAAGTTGTGGCATTTCTATTTGGGACCGAAGTGGGAACTAAAAGAGTAGAGCTCAATTTTGGACTGGTGTTTTTTAGTTCTTTTTGTTATCATTCCTCTCTTTCTTTAGCATCAATTTCTTATTTTTTTATTAAGTCAAAGTTTAGTACAATATGAGAGGATCCAAGACGGAAAGTGTTAAGCATGGTAGGGAATGGAAATTTACCCTTATGAGGGGCCCCCCAATAGTACCCCTTTTCCCTGGGCAATGACAACACGTGACTAAGGCAGAGAAGTTGACCACCAAGGTGAAACAAGGCAATTGACACAATTTCCCAAACCAGTGATCCATTATCCAACTTCAACCAAAGATCCTCATCCACTTGCTCGACAAATTAAGCACAACACTTTGCATAAAATAAGGACTAACATACCTCATGGTAACAATGGCTTACCATATCCCACACTCTAGGTTGCTTGGATGTGATGAGTCTTGGTTGACTTGTATCTATAAAGGTGAATGAGGGGGGCTAATAGGTTGCCATCTATGGACATGTTGATCATCACCATGGTCGGGATCATGTTCTCCATTGCGGGCCACGAGACATGATCTCCTATATTTAACCCTAGGCATGGGGGGGTAATAGGTCCTTTTGGAATCGCACACTTCTCATATCGAAGGACATTCAGGGTTCCTAAAAACTTACCACAAGATCAGGAAGTGGTTTTATAGGAAGGTCTTAAAACTTATGTTCAAACTTTTGTGGTTGAATGTGTTGTTTTCCAACAAAACAAGGGAGAGACAATCAAGACCTCAAGTCTCTTACAACCATTAGCCATACCAAGTCAACATTGGGAAGAGGTTTCAATGGATTTTATTATAGTTCTACCCAAGTCCGAAGGAAAGAATGTCATCATGGCAGTGGTGGATCGACACACAAAGTATGCCCATTTTTTCTCTATTTCTCATCATTTTAAAACAAGTACAGTAGCTACAAGATTCATTAAAAATTTCAAAAGATACATGGAATCCCCAAGATTAGTGTAAGTGATAGAGATCTAATTTTAACTGGCAATTTTTGGACTGAATTATTTTTTTGTTTGGGTACTCAGTTTGCTCACAAGTCCTCTTATCATTCTCAATCTGATGAGAAAACTATGATTGTGAATAAATGTCTAGAAGGGTATCTTCATTGCTATGCATATAATAAACAAACATAATGGGTCAAGTGGTTTCCCTAAGCAAAATGGAGGCACAACACATCCTTCCACACTTCATCAAAAATTTCTCCATTTATGGAATTTATGGTTATCATCCTTCATCTATCACGTCACCTTTAAGAGGGAAAGAAAAGGTTCAAGGAATGGAGTACCACATAAAGAACCAACAAGAGGTTCTCCAACTATTGAAGGACAACTTAGATATACAACAAAATAGTATGAGACAACAATCACATCAACATCGCAATGAGAGAATTTGAAGTGGAGGATTGGGTATTTTTGAGGCTACAACCATACAAACAAATGTCTCTCAAGCAACAAAAGGACAATAAATTAGCACCCAAGTACTATGGTCCCTATAAGGTGTTTTCAAGGATTGGAAGTATGGATTACAACTTGGAGTTGCCTCCATCTTCATGGGTACATACAATATTTCATGTTTCTTTCTTAAACAAGGTAAATAGTGACAAGATCTCAATTCAGACTATTTTACCAGAGATTAATCAGGAACGTAAAATCACACTAGAACTATAAACAATTCTTGAAACAAGCATCAAGCAAGCACAAAATCGATCAATTACTAAGTACCTCATCAAGTTGAAGAACCCACCAATAGAAGAGACAACATGGGAAGATGAGTTCTCCATGTAGAAATATCCATGACTAATGATGCGTTGAGGGAAACACTTGTTTAAATGGGAGAGGCATGTTAAGCCCTAGATATTGATTTATCATATTTACTAAGATAAAAATAGTTAGATGAAATATGCAACAAGGTCATCTCTTAATATAATTGTAGTCTATAAGAAGGTGAGTGCAATCCCATAAATGGGTCGTGATTCCACAAAACTCCCCCTAAAACCCCATAATATTTCCTTGTGTTTTGTCCCAATGCATCCCTTGCTTATAAAGAGGGCTTGTCATGTCAAAGAGGGTATGAGGGTGGTACATGTGGAGACATGTCCCCCACTCCGGAGGAGGAGGACAAACATTTAAACAATTTCATATGGAGCGTGGAGTCACCTACTCCTATAACATGACTAGCAAAGAGACCCATGAGGTAAGTTGTTGGAGATATGTTGGAGAACCTTGACTTGTGGCTCCAATGGCCCTTAAAATTCATTTATTATATGGTTATTTGTGGACCATAATGTTATTAGTGGGTGCCCTCTAAGAGTACGATGTGTAGGGTGAGATCCACCTCTTAAGTAACCTTAACATGTATTTATAAAGAGGCTTATGTCTCATTTGTATGTGTCTCAATTGAGGAAAATATATCACTATTAACTTTATGTCAAAAGGTACTCATTGTACCTAGACAATTATTGTGTTATGGAGTCTCTCACGTTATGATGCACGATTATTAGTGAATTGGGATCAATATGGTTTAGTATGCTATACAATATAATTAGTGATGTCCTAACATTCCTTACAAAGAAACTCTAGAATATTGGTGTTGCCACTATGATATTCTTAGGGGTGATCCCAAGGCCCCAACCGAATTTGTAGACAATGATGCCTTCATTGTCCCAAATAAGTGTTGAATTTTCAATTTCTATATATGATAATTATTTCCTTATGTGTTAGGAACCAAATATCAAAATAGCATAAAAAAACATCAAAATAAGTACTCAATGCCTTGAAAAAGAGAGAATTTCATATAATAAGCCTCTTCGAGGGGGCAACCTCCTTATACACCACATAAATGTCCAAATAAAAGATGATTCCAATTGAAAAGATCTCCTTGATATATATAGGAGACTAGGAGGTACAATTACAACTAATGGACCCAAGACAACATAAATAAAATAAAATTACTAATGTAATATGCCCCAATTAAGGGGTAATGTGCCACTATTTAGTTCCTATCATGCCCCTCCCCTTCATACAAGTGTTGTCCGCAACGCTTGAGAAATTTTGGATTCTTATGTATAAAAGACTCATCTTCCCAAGTGGAATCTTCAGCAGGTAGTTTCCTCCACTTAATGAGATACTCTGAAATGGATCTATTCCTCAACTAGAAAATTCTTGTGTCAATGATAGTTTCAGGCTCCAATATGATTTTTCCTTCCTCATCAAGTTCTAGCAATATAGCTTGAATTGGGATATTGTCACCTATAACCTTCTTTAAGCATGAAACATGGAAAACTACGTGTACTCGCGAAGATGAAAGCAACTCCAATTTGTATGCCATTGTATCAATCTTTTGCAACACCTTATAAGGGCCATAGTACTTTGGTGATAATTTATTATCCTTCTTAGCTTGCTTGAAGGACATATGTTTGTATGGTTGTAGTCTTAAAAATACCCAATCCCCTACTTCAAAACTTCTTTCACTACGATGTTGATTTGCTTGTTGTTTCATGTGATTTTGTGCCATGGTTAGGTTGTCCTTTAAGAGTTGGAGAACTTGTTGTTGATGCTTGATGTGATCTTCCACTGGTTGAACCTTATATTTTTATTTTAGATAAGAAGTGGTGGAAGGTGGGTGGTATCCATAGAGTGTCGTAAATGGTGTCATTTTTGTTGCAATATGAAAGGAAGTGTTATACCACCATTCTTTCTAGGGTAACCATTTGAACCATTGTGTTTGTTTATCAAAGACAAAGCAACCAAGGTATCCTTCAAGAAATTTGTTCACTATCTCGGTTTGTCCATCAGATTGAGGATGATAGGATGAACTATGAGCCAATTGAGTACCCAACAAGAAAATAATTATGTCCAAAAATGTCCAGTCAAGATGGGATCTCTGTCACTTACAATAATCTTTGGGCTTCCATGTATCTTTTGAATTGTCTCCATGAATGCAGTGGCAATTGTATTGGCTTTGAAAGGATGAGGGAGTGCACAAAAGTGTGTGTACTTGGTCAGTCTATCAACAATCACCATGATGACACTCTTTCCTTCAGACTTCGGTAATCCTGTGATGAAATCCATGGAAACCTCCTCCCAGTGATGAATTGGGATTTCTAATGGTTGTAAAAGACCTGGGGTCTTAATTTTTTCCACCTTATTTTGTTTGCAAACCAAACATTTTGCCACAAACCTTTGAACATCAGTTTTAAGGCCATCCCAAAAAAAATCCTTCTTGACCCTATGGTAGGTTTTCAAAAATCGTAAGTGTCCTCCTACCGAAGAGGTGTGAAATTCCAATAGTACCTTTTGTTTGAGTTGGGAGTTCTTACATAAATATAAGTGATCTTTGTACCATAGTGAATCATTTTTCCATGTAAATTTATTTGATGCATTGGAATCCTGCTGCAACCTTTGAATGAGAGTCCACACATTTTCGTTATTCTTCCATTCATCCCTCATTTCTATTATCCAATCGGGTTGGATGATCGAGATAGCACAGAGAAAGGCCTCAACATCTTCATCCTTTCTTGATAGTGCATCTACCACAACATTTTTCTTCCCTTTTTTATAGATGATTTCAAAATCATAACCCAACATCTTGGTCACCCATTTTTGTTGTTCTTATGAAGATAGTCATTGTTCCAAGAAGTATTTAAGATTAGCATGATTTGTTTTCACCTTGAAGTGCCTACCTATTAGGTAAGGGCATCATTTCTTCAATACATGTAGTATTGTCATCATTTCCTTCTCATAAATGGATTTGTGTAAGTCATTTCCCTTGAGTGGCCGACTTTCAAAAGCAAGGGGCCTTCCTTCTTGCATTAGAATAGCACCAATGCCATTTCTCGAGGCATATCATTCCACAATAAAGGTTTTTGTGAAGTCTGGTGTGGTCAAGATAGGAGCTTTGCACATCGCCTCTTTAATTTTTTCAAAATCTTGAATTTCCTCTAGAGTCCATGAAAATGCATCCTTCTTAGTTAATGTCGTTAAAGGTGTTGCTATTCTTCCATAGTTCCGAACAAACTTGCAATAATAACCTATGAAACCCAAAAATCCTCTAAGATTATTCAATGTTTTGGGAATCAGCCAATCCATCATGGCCTTAATCTTGCTAGGGTCTACCTTGACACCTTCATGAGATACAATATCACCCAAATACTCTA
Source organism: Picea engelmannii (assembly GCA_009831015.1). Taxonomy (NCBI): domain Eukaryota; kingdom Viridiplantae; phylum Streptophyta; class Pinopsida; order Pinales; family Pinaceae; genus Picea; species Picea engelmannii. The sequence goes on from ML798958.1 coordinate 403,716, forward strand.
CCTCCTTCAACCCAAAGAAACATTTGGATCGTTTGGCATATAGTTGTTGCTCCTTTAGTAGTTGTAGCACCTTGTCAACATGTCGCACATGATCCTCCCAAGAATTTCTATAAATTAGTATATCATCAAAAAATACTAACACACATTTTCGAAGGGAGGGCTTAAAAATGGAATTCATCAACCCTTGGAATGTGGAAGGTGCATTCGTAAGGAAAAAATCATAATGACCTTCATGAGTTTGAAATGTTGTTTTTAGGATATCTTCTTCCTTCATTCTAATCTGATGATATCCTGAACGAAGATCCAACTTTGTGAAATAGAGTGCTCCATGTAGTTCATCTAACAATTCATCAATGATGGGAATGAGAAACTTATCTTTAATAGTGATATTGTTGAGCTCTCTATAATCTGGACACAAACGCCATGAGCCCTCTTTCTTGAGTACCATTACCACTAGTGCAGAGTAAGAACTTTGGCTAAGTCTAATAATGTCAGCCTCTAACATTTCTTCAACCATAAGGTCAATTTCACTCTTTTGGGCATAAGGGTATCTGTAAGGCCTGATGTTAGGATGAACACTCCCAGGAATTAGGTGAATAGTATGATCATGATTTCGAGTGAGTGGAATACCTTTGGGAATATCTTCAAATACTTTGGAATTCTTATCAATGATCCCTTGGAGATCTAGGGGAATAGATGGCTCAGATGTTTGAACATCTAGTGAGCATAGATGCACAATTACACCCCGATGCCCCTTTTTCAATAATTTTGTCATGCCATTAGAACTTATCACCTTACTAGGTTTCCCTGTGATACCCCTTAACTCAATTTCTTTTCCTTCTAATGAAAATTTCATGAAAAGTTCTTGAAAATTAAAATCCATTGTTCCCAATGATTGTAACCATTGGACTCCTAGTACGACATCAACACCACCCATGGGTATAGAAATCATTGGAATATTCATTAGATATTCCCCCATAGTAAGATTGATCTTATTGCATTTTCCTGAGCAATTGATAGTTCCTTGATCTGCAATCATTACTTGAAACGCTAGCGCTAGATATATAAATCAATTGAGAGATTTGGCTAATTTATAGTGAATGAAATTATGAGGACTACCAAAATCAATTAGGACTATTACATTTTTCTTTTTTATATATCATTTGATCTTGAGGGTTTGAGTGTTAATTATATCCAATGCATGACATTATATCGTGGGAGTCAACTCTTCAGAAAAAATCTCTTCTACGTTTTCATCTTGAGATGGTTCATGTTCTTGTTCTTGTTATTCTTCCTCTTCACAATCTGTGTAGAATAATTTCTTCTCACCACACTTATGTCCCTTACTGTACTTGTTGTCACAATTAAATCATAAACCTTTTTCTTTTATTTCCTCCAATTATTGAGGTGTCAACCTTGCAAGTTGAGGTGTTTTATAAGAAGGAACATTATTCTCTCGATAGATGTTAGGAGTGGCCCTTCTAGTAGCCATAGCCATATTTTTACTTTCAACATTTCTCGCCACCCTGAATTCATTCTCCAATGATTTGGGTTCCTAAAGGCGAACCTCATGTTGAATGTTATCCTTTAAAGTTCCTATGAATACATCAATCAGGTGCTCATCTAGAATATATGTTACGTTTATATTTAATATTTGGAAGTGCTCAATGTGCTCTGCAACTAAACCCTTTTGCTTGAGATTTATCAATTCGCTAAAGAATGTATTGCTCCTTGTGTTAACACTCTGTAAATTTTGTCTGGCTAAAAGACAAACGACGGAGGTAACTATTTCAACCTACTTTAGAGTTGGGCACTAGCCTTCTCAACTCATAGAGGGCTCTCTCGTGTCACTTGATGTTTCTTTGGAAATCGGTGGCTAGGCCTGGTTTGTTTTGGGGGTTTTAATAAATTTTGTTGGCAAGGAAGGGAAGGAACACTCAAGGCTATGGAGTCAAAATTTTGAAAGTGAACGAAAATAATGCTCAATTGGTAGAACTCTCCAGAGGATAAAGGCTAAATGAGGCGATGAATCTAAGTTATTTTTAAATTCAAGTAGAGTGTAACAAGATAGAGAAAAAAAATAACTGCATCAGAGAATTACTAAAATGAATTTTGAATTAGTTAAGAAGACAATTACACAGTTTAAATTGTTAGAGCCAAGAGCATCATAAGATGAATTCAGGGCTTTTAACTATCCAATTTAAACAGAAGAAAATGTAAATGGAATGAAAGGTCACAGGAAATACATACGATGAAGAGAAATAAAGCTCATATCACCACCTTTAGAATATTTTCATAGAGACTTCAAAATCTTCTGCATTTATATTCAATTCAGCTTCAGAAAATTACAAATAGAGTTCGAAACAACCAAAAAGGTGTTCTTGCACTTCTTCAAACATTAATTCATTCAGGTATCCCAGTATTTATACAATTCGATTACATTGGATGAAACTGAAGCGTTTCAGCTTCTAAAACTGATTAAAACAATTTTGACTGACAGTTTCGGTATATGAAACGATTTACAGTGATTAAAAAAAACGTTTCAAAATTAGGGACAATTTATCTGACTAATTGAATTCCTCTACACCATCTGTCTCGCTCTGATCTTCTGTCGAATCTGCAAATTTGATGACACCTGGAGATCATTTACTGGTTCCAGGCCAATGCACATGGCGTAAGACATAGTCAGAAAGCCAACTTTCACTGTTTTAAATTTATTCAAAATTTCAAAGTTTGTAGCCAAATACTCTACTAGACTTGGGCCTTTCAGACTTTCCTCTATAGCTTCAAATTTAAAATGGTCCATCCTTCACTGAATGAGGATTGAATTGTAGTCTTATTGATTGTATAATGAACCTTTTCCATCCCAAAATGGTGGGAGGCCCTTGATAAACAATTGTTCAAATGTATCTTTAAACTCATGTATATTGTGCTCTATTTGCATAGCTTTGTTCTGAACCGATTTGAGTAGGTTGTGCTTGGCGATGATCCTCCTGGCCCAAATGATCAACGCAGTTCTATCCTTTAACCCAATAGTTTGAAGATCAACAGTGGGCACATAATTTAGAAAATCAATAGCATTTTGGGCCCATTCTGAGGGCTTCTTGGCTAATAATTCATTAACAACAGTACACCTACTCTGGGTCGTGGTAGCCATGTTGTCTTTGTCATTTATAAAATTCATATAAACCCTGAATTTAGCAGCCTCTACAGCAATAACATCCCATATCACATGTTTAGCTCCCTGTAATAGGGTTTTTCCCTTTAACCTAGTTTTTATCTTGTTCACTCTCTCCTGCAAATCTTGATTATCTTTGTGGAGTTGAGCCATCTTCTCATCTTTTACTTTCATCTCTTGTTTCAAATTTTCTATGACCTCTTTGAGGCCCTTGATCTCCCATGTTTTTAAGATTACCTGGGACATAGCTTGAACCAACCCCTCAGTGCTTGATCCAGCCTCTGTATTAGCAGGTATGATGATAGCCATATCTAATGTTGCTACCCGTGCTTATGACCAATTCTCTTTCTCTTTTTCTAACTACAACACTTTAGCTTTGTAATTGAGTGTTTCTTGTCTGAATGTTTCCTTCTCCTTCTCTAAAGCAGCTAGCTTTGTTGTCTGTGGATGATCTATAGGGGAAATCTTCAACTTTTTCTTTAGGCTTTGGATCGTCTTATCTTTCTCATCCAAAGAAGCCTTTACCCCTTGAGGGCCTTCAGATTCTAACCTTTTGACATGTGTCAGCCAGGCTTTGTTGCATGCCTTTTCCTATTTCAATTGTCCATCTAGTTTGAGTGCATGTGTTTTCAATCTTGAAACTTTCAGACTTAAACTTAGGTATTCTGAATATAGCATGTCACTAGCATTCCTGTGAAACTTTACTTTGTCTGGGGAACCAATATTCTCATAGTGCATCTTGATTTCGGACACTTTATCATCATCTTCTATTGATATATTAAACGTCTTTATTTCCACATCTCTGACTGAGAACAGGGATGTCTTATGCTAGGAGATATTCTCTACTTCGGGCATCAGGTCTCTTATCTCATTGTTGGCCATACTTCCTTTTACAGCATACTGGTTCATCAAGTCCTCTTTGGATTGATAAACTGCCCCAGGTGTCTTACTAAACATGTGTTTCTTGTTGCTGAAAACCATTGTGCTGCTTTCACTTTGTGGCATGTTTCATGTACCATCTTCTTCATTCTTGGTTGCACCTTCCACCATCTCCATGCTCGTTTTTTCTTTGGGTTCTTCTTCTTCTAGGTCAACCACTTGAGAGGGTGGTGTAATTTTCATTTTCTTGGGAATATCTTGCTGACTACTAGCACCCAGGGCCTCTGAACTCCTCCTCTTATTATAAACACTCATCTTAGGAGCTTTGACAACCAACCTAGGGGAAGGTTTCTGTGATGTGTTTTGTTGTGGGGTTGGTTATGTTTGCTTTGTCTGGTCATGCTGCAAAGTGACCTCCATATCTACACAGGTTTCTAGATTAGCCACCTTATCGAATCCTTCAACATGCTCATGTTCATAGGGGCCATGTATGCTCTTCAATATTCTCTTTGATATGATCTAATGTGGATCATATTTTCTCCCTTGCAACTATGTGAACCCAAATTCACTGAGTTTGGATTGGATCTGAGGAAAACATGATTTGTTCTTTACCACAAAGGGTCCTACTATGAAAGGAAATTTTAAGTTAGAAGCCTTGTGTTCTTTCAGAAAATGCTCTATCTCTGAAATGATCCTTTGTCTGATGAACTCCAAAGCAAAGATTATGGGAGTCAAAAATACTGGTAAAAGGTAAGGTCCTTCTTGATATTCATATACCCAAATCATAGTAGATTGTATGAACAACATCCAATCTCCTACACTGCTCTCTGGATTTGGTGGTAAAGAGCTTTTCATTTCTTCCAGAACCCTTGGCAAGTCTGAACCAAAGATAAGACTATACACCATGGACATAATCTTATTGATGAAAATAAGCATGGTGATCCTTTTACATTCAGTCGAAATAAATGCAGTCTTGGGGAATTCGTTTTTGTTAGATTCCAAGAACATTCTCAGCAAGTGCGTGTAGTATCTGAAATGTCTCAATGAATTGAAGTTTACCAACTGTTGATGCATATTATCAACGGTGAATTTGTCAAAATTGACACAGACCGACTGACCAGACCCTGACATAAAAAAGGTCAACAGGAAACCTAACATGACTTCTACCACAAACTTGTCATTATCCAACCCTAAAATTTGACTAAGCAGAGAACAGGCCCACTAGACCTTAATAATCATAATGCTTACATTGATAGGCAACGACAGACTTTCGGAATGGTGTCCATGTTTGACAATGGTTTGCAGAAATAGGGTTTTTACTTCTAATGGGCACCCTCTGTAAATTATGATCGTTTTCTCCTCCTCGAAGGGCTCTGACACTGTGGGGAGGACTCTGGTATACCGAGGGTATGTCGAAGCGACAGACTATCTATTTCACATAAAACCTCTGACCCTAATTTATTCAAAATAACCCTTTCTTCCTACGAACACTGCTCTGCACACCAGCTTACGAACTCATGGAAAGGAAAGACTACTTCTACGACGTAAGGGGTAATGGAGGCTTGAGCCGCTTCGAGGAAGGGTATGCTCATTCCAACATTGTCTAACAAATTCGATTTGGACATGGAAATGGGAGAGACTGTTATTTCTTTGTCGAAAACGTCTGAGTCCCAGTCAATTAGGGCTTCTTCCCTAGAGGCGAGATCTTGCTCAGTTACGGATAAAATGACAGGGTTAGCGGCCATGGTGAAAAATACATGTTCATCGGTGAAGAAATCATGAATCTGATTCACTGTTGATTTTTAATTTTGAATGGAGGGTTTGCACCACTTTTCAACGTTCGAGTGCTTTGAAATATTATAGAATAATGAACCCGAGACTCTCCTTTTATACGTGTTTTTTCATATCAGGGATTGGAGAAAATGGTTTTGGGCATACCACTTTTTTCCCCGATGTCCATCTTAGAGCACAACGCGTCCACGAATGATACCACGGCAGTTTTCCCTAGCCCGCCTTCAAATAATTATCCTTCGCGTTGCTTCATTGCTCGATATGCGCCTTAGTCATTGATCTGAGCTGCTTCAAGATCGACGGTCCATCGGGTCCCATCGACTATCATATCAGGGATTGGAGAAAATAGTTTTAGGCAGATCGCTTTTCTCCCCAATGTCCCTATGAGAGCGCCACGCATCCATGAATGAAACCACGGTAGTTTTCCCTGGCCCTCCCTCGAATAATTAACTTTCGCGCTATTTCATCGCCTAATATAGTTGTTGTTCGTTGATTTGGGTTGCTTCAATATTAATGGTTCGTCGGGTTCTACCTTCCGCATCTCCGCTACATTTGTCCATATGTCGCCAGATGTAGCCCGGTCCTCCAAACTATCATGTTTCTACAACAATAGAGCTCTTCACTAAATTTCTGAAACTTGGATCATATCTGAAATATGTTATGGTGATAACATAGGCTCCAACTGGGGATGTTATCCTCCCTGTGAAGTAGCAAAGAACTGTAGACTAAGTCCCTACCCATTGGGTTGTGGTCTATTTGTGTGATCTAAATCCGCTGGCCTTTATTCAAAAACCCAAAATCTACACAACATAGCTCAAGGCCTTCACCTCAGGCTTCAACTATGTTGTTTTTATTCCAACTACTTCATGTGCAAAGAAAAAAACACAAAACGATTATATACAATGAATTGAAGGGGTAATGATTTTTCAAACAATGTAATGTTTGAGGAACCTGCATTCACAGTCCCTCCTCCAGCGATCTCTCCATTAATCTCCTGTAACAAGTAGGCATTGCTCCCACGATACGCTGCAATTTTGAACGGGCCCAACCATAGTTGATCAAATTTCCCATGTTTTCCCTTATCTTTGTTTCTAGCATCCCACTTTAGTACCCAGTCTCCTGGCTCGAAATCATCCACCTTGGTATGTCTATCGAAATCCTCTTTGATATTGTCTTGTCGTAGCTAAGTATTATTGAAGGCCTTTTCCCTGGTTTGTTGTAAATTGATCAGTTCATCATCTCTTCTCTGACTTTCGTTTATTTCTGCTTCCTGCTCCTATAACAGCTTCATTACCGGAAATCCCAATGCAGTAGGAAAAATAGCCTCTGTACCATAAAAAATCTGGAAATGAGACGTGGCAATAGATCTCTTTGGGGATATCATGTCAACTCACAGTGTGTGGATGAGATTTTTCTGCCATGCCTTTTTATTCTCTTGCAGTATTTTTTTATGATTCTGACTAAGCCTTTATTTGAAGATTCAGCCAATCCATTTCCTTGTGGGTAGTATGATGTGGAATGACCAAGGGTAATGTTGTAATCACTGCAGAATTTCTCCAATTTCTTAGATTTGAAAGTCGTTGCAACGTCTGTTATAATTTTGATCGGGCATCTGAATCTAGACAGGATATTTTCTTCCAAGAATCAAATGATAACATCATCTGTGGCTTGTCTGGTGGAAACTTCCTCAATCCACTTAGTGAAATAATTTGTTGCAGTCGGGATCCATTTGTGTTGCGCTGAGGATTGTGGATGTATTTCCCCTATAAAATTCAGGCCCCATTGTCTGAAAGGAGCTTCCACTGAAATAGTTTTTAAAGGCAGAGCCTGCAATTTTCCTTTCCCATCGAAAATTTGACATTCATGGCACTTTGAAACTTCTTTATAAACATCAAAAAAGATGTTAGGCCAATAAAATCCAGCTCTCAAAATTTTTTCCACAATTGTCTTCCAATAATGATGACCTCCACAGTCACCCTTATGGAATTCTCTCATGGTTTTCTCTACTTCTTCTTCTATCAAACAACTCAATAAAATTCCTCCTGGATCTTTCCAGTACAATGATTCATTTACTATACAAAATTTTGCTTCCTTCAGTTTCAAGAATCTGCATTTTTTCTTACTATACTCAGGAGGAGCCTGCAAATTCTTCAACACAAAGATGATATATGCATACCATGTAGAGTCAAGAAATTTCTGAGATATTTGTGGAGTCGCCTTTTCTTCTGCTGCTGCATTTTCTGACAGATCTGCAATGAAGTTTATTCCCAAGAGTTCGCAGTTTGTTTGTGCCATCAGTCTAGCAAGTCCATGTCCTTTGATCAACTTGGTGGGCTTAATCACCAAGTCATATTCTAACAGTATTGCTATCCATTTTCCCCTCTTTCCTTCATAATCGGGTTGTGTCAATATGTCTTTCACTGAACTGCTAGGAACATAAGTAGTGGTATGTGAATGTAGGATGTAGACCCTAAATTCTTTCAATGCCTTGACTAAAGCATATGCTTGCTTCTCCATGATGTCATATTTTAAAGGAGCATCTCTCAATGTCTTGTTGTAATACGCTATTGGCTTCTCAAAATTTTGGTCATCTTTCTGGAGTAGCACACCTGCAATTGTGTGTTCTGAAGCGAAAGAGAATAGTATGAAATCTTTCTCGAAATTGGGACTAGCCAGTACAGGAGCCTTTGTCAATGCCACTTTGATGTCTTCAAAATATTTTCTAGCCTCATGAATCCACTTGATTTTATTTCCCTTCTTTAACATGTTGGTGATATGCTTTATGATTTCAGCCAAATTAGGAATGAATCTCCTCAGGAAATTCACTTTGCCCAAGAAGAATTGTACTTCCTTTTTGCTTCTAGGTATGCCAATTTTCAAGATCCCCTCAACTTTTTTGGGGTCTACCTTTATCCCTTCCTTTGAAATAATGTTCCCTAAGAGATTTCCTTCTTCCATGGAAAAATTTGACTTTTTCGGATTCAATGACATACCAAATTTCCTGCATTTTTCAAACGCCATTCTAAGATGTTTGATGTGTTCTGAGGTAGAATACACAGTAATGTCATCAAGTTATATAACAGTAATGCCCGTATCTCTTTGAAGCGTTTCCCCTACATTCATAAGTCCAAATGGCATTTTGGCGTACATGAATGTTCCCCATGGCATGGTGAACGTTGTCTTTTATTGATCATCAAGGTGTACCATGATCTGATTGTATCCTAAGAAACCATCTAACATTGACATCTTCTAAGAGCCCACCACCTTCTGTAAAATATGATCCATTTGGGGCAATGGGTAGTTATCTTTAAGAGATACCTTATTCAGGTTCTTGAAGTCCACACACAATCTGATTTCTCCACTCTTTTTTCTAACTCGCACCATATTTTCCACCCATTTGGAAAACCTCAAGGACACTATGAATTTTGCTTCAAACAATTTCTTTACTTCTTTCTCTATCAATGGTAACAGCAGAGGGTTTATTCTTCTTAATTTCTGTTTGAATGGCTTGTGGTCTTCCTTTATTGGGATAACATGTTGGATTATACTAGTGTCATAAACTTTCAACTCATCATAGCTCCAAGCAAAGACATCAAGGAATTCCTTCATTAATTTTACATACCTCTATTTGACTTCAGGGTTGACCTTTCTGGACATCTTAATGATCTTTGGATCTTCTGGAGTCCCAATATTACAATCTTCCACATCCCCTTCATTTACCGTAATCTTTGGACTTCTGGCCACGTCATTATTATCAAAAAGTTTCTCCAATGGTACAAGGCCTTTGGGAATGATGTTGCTTTTCAACTATACAATATCTTTGCCCGCAATTTGGTTATCGAAGTATCCTTCTTTCGTGAAAGCAACTGCATCCACCTCATGTCACAGTATTCATCATCAATGTTTAAATTCTCGAACTCATTTTCCATTTTGAGGAATCTTTCTATTTGCTTGTCGTTTTCGAAAACTTGCCAGTGCTTCATATTATCTGGTACTGCTGGTATGTACTTGACCTCAACCTTGTAGATTTTCTCAGGGAAAATTGGAACTTTGAAAACTGTTGCCGAAGTAGCTAAGGCATCAACAACCTGATTTTGTTCTCTTGGAATCACTGAAAGATTGCATTCTAGAAATTTCTCAAGGAGGTCTAGTACCAGATTTATATAAGCCCTCAATATGGGATGTTTTGCTTGGTATATGCCTTTGATCTGATTTATGATTAGCTCAGAGTCCCCATGAACAACAATCCTTTTGGCACCCAATTCTTCCAAAACTTTCAACCCCAATATTAATGATTCATATTCGGCCATGTTATTGGTGCATTCGAAAACAAGTTTGTAAGAGCATAATTTTGAGTCTCCTTTGGGATGATTGATCCATATGCCAACTCCAGCTCCTTCTCTGCTTGCAGATCCATCAAAATTCATTTTCCATATATGATCCTCTGCATCATCTTGTTGCTCTGAAAGTTCTTCTATCTGATGGTCAAGCTCATTTTTGTCAGCCATAATGATTTATGTTTCTTCCTCTCTGGAGCACAGGTCATTGAATAAAATAGAAGACCCCAACTCAGTATCCACTGAGTAGATAGGATGATTGCTAGGTTGTGATTTGTTGTTGACCATATATTTAAGCAAAACCTCCCTGTACAATCTTATGTCTTGACCAAAGACAGGAATAGTGGCATATGACATGTCCATCTGGAGGGTTCCTTTTAGTTTTTCAACCCATGACTTGGACAACAGTATACCGAACTTTGGAGGGATATCAGCGACCAATACGTCCATCACCATATTCTTTGTTGGGATTTGTGCATTTCACCTTTCTTGAATCAAAGGAAATAACATCTTTATAAGGTCTTGTGACATAGAGACCTAATTGGTCCATGACCACTTTGGGCATCAAGTTGTGAGATGCTCCAGAGTCCAACATAGCATTGTGCAGAATCATGTCGTGGCTTTTCAAGCTGAATAAAAAAGGAGGGACTTCTTCATTTGCATTGCTTTCTTCTACTCTTGGCCCAAATAGGATGGTTGGGTGATCATCTTGTATGTTCAAGGTATCAGAGGTTTGTCCCATCTTAAGCATCTTGATGATCTGATTTCTATACTCGCTATTCCTGATCAATTCATTAAATGGTAACGAAATTTTTATCTTAGCCATCTCACTTTCGAAATCAAAAGAGGATGAAGGCTTCTCTACCTCTTTGGTGACCATTTCTTTTCTTTTCAATAGTTTCTTCTGAGGTTCTTCTTTCTGCTTCCCTTTTTTCACGGTATCCTTTGCACCAAAATCTTTCACAGTAGAGTCCTTTGCAGCTAAATCTTTTTTGGGCTGACTAGAAGAAGGTATGTTATTCTGAGCTTCTTTGGTGGGATTCCCCTTTGGAGTATTACCCTTTGGAGGGTTTGGAGGTACTTTTTGATTTCGAAGGTTATATTTCCTTTGGAATTGCATGATGGTGTTTTTCAATCCAGTCTCATAATATTCTCTTTCTACTGATACCCTTTCTTCTTCATCTTGCAAAAATATTTCACTTGCATCCATAAACTGGTCGTGTTCTTCTTTGGTCAGAAACACCTTTGTTTCTTTATCATCATAGAAGTTCATGTTGTCTTCAAAATATCCATCATAATCTTCATTCACATAATTACTTTGAAAAGGAGGCCTTATTTGTTGTTCCCCCTTATTTCCTTGGTTTCCCTGATTTGCCTGATTTCCTTGGTTCCCCTGATTTGCCTGATTTGTCTAATCTACTTGAGTGGCATGATTCCCCTGGTTTCTCTGCTCTCTTTGTCTAATCTGTGGAATGGCTAGTCTTCTCAGATTTCTGGGTGGAACATCTGCATGGTCTCTAGGATTGGGCATATTTCCCAGGGCTATTATCTCCATCATTCTTTCCATGTTTCTCATCATTTCTTCGAACCTCTCTTCTAATGTTTGTGATGTCGAAGTTTGTGCTTTATCATGATTTTGTTTACGTCCCTACCAGAATTAGATTTTATCTTTCCTGAAGACATTAGGTTCAATTCGACTTCTATGGCATCTGTCATCATATCATCTAATGTGGAAAATCTTCATTCCCTCAATAATAAAGTAAAATCACTTTCAAAAGAATCAGCATATCTGAGTTGAGTAGCTTTAGGGGGGTTTCACCTCAACCGGTATCAGATTATATACCTTCATGAATCTAGTTGAGAATTCATGCACTGTTTCGTCAGGTGATCTTTTCATGTTGTTGTACTGAGTCAACCACTGAAGGGGATTCTTCTTATCTCCCCATTTTGCAAGGAAATTGGTTTCAAAGGCATCAAAATATGCGATACTGGCTGGTGGAAGGGCTCTAAACCACTTCATCACTTATCCTGCAAGGCTTTGTGTAAAAAGCCTCATTTTCACATCTTCAAAGTCCACCTCTTCCAAGTCTATGAAATCATTGAACCATTCTAGATGATTTTGCGCTGATATATTACCTTCAGCGTCATATAGTTTGATCCTTAGGTTGTAGTCTTGAGGTAAATCATGTAATTGAGCAGGTAATACGAGGGGAGAAAATCTGGCTGCCATGGTTGTTGTGAGGGGTCGGAGAAGATTTTGGTTTCGAGCAGGGATCACTACAGGCTTGACAGACGCGGCTATTGGAATCTCTTTTCGTCAAAGATGGTCTCGTTTAAACAAGATTCAGATTCAGTCTTGAATAGGGATTGTTCAAATTTCACGTCAAACTCAAGGTCTTCAATGCTAGTCACTTCGTCTTTGGGAAAAGACAAATATCGGTCTGGACACAACACTGGGGTTACTAGATTTTCTTTTCTTTTATGTACAATATTTTCAGGGTCAGACACGGGGATCGCAGCTTCTAGGTCTAGGTTGCTCCTAGTGTGAATTCTCTTAGGAGCCAGGATTTCTATATCACATGGTGTATTGCAACTGGTCTCTAAGTAACGGAGTCGCTAGGGAAAAAATAATCTCAACCAATAAGGTACTTGATCCACTTTCACCCTCAGTGATCAAACTAAATCTTTAAGTTGTTTTTCCCAGGGAAGATTTTTCAGTTTCGTCCCCGACAACGACACCAGAATGTTAGCACTCTGTAAATTTTGTTTGGTTGAAAGACAAACGACAGAGGTAACCATTTCAACCTACTTTAGAGATGGGCACTAGCCTGCTCAACTCAGAGAGGGATCTCTCATGTCACTTGATATTTCTTTGGAAATCGGTGGCTAGGCTTGGTTTGTTTTGGGGGTTTTAATAAAGTTTGCTAGCAAGGAAGGGAAGGAACACTCAGGGCTATGGAGTCAAAATTCTGAAAGTGAACGAAAACAATGCTCAGCTAGTAGAACTCTCCAGAGGATAAAGGCTAAATGAGGCGATGAATCTGAGTTATTTTTAAATTCAAGTAGAGTGTAGGAATATAGAGAAAACAAATAACTGCATCAGAGCATTACTGAAATGAATTTTGAATTAGTTAAGAAGACAATTACACAGTTTAAATTGCTAGAGACAAGAGTATCATAAGATGAATTCTAGGCTTTTAACTATCCAATTTAAACAAAAGAAAATGTAAATGGAATGATAGGTCACAGGAAATACATACGATGAAGAGAAACAAAGCTCATATCACCACCTTTAGAATCTTTTCATAGAGACTTCAAAATCTTCTGCATTTTTATTCAATTTAGCTTAAGAAAATTAAAAATAGAGTTCAAAACAACCAAAAGGGTGCTCTTGCACTTCTACCAACATTAATTCATTCAAGTATCCTATTATTTATACAATTCGATTACAATGGCTGAAACTGAAGCGTTTCGGCTTCTAAAACTGATTAAAACAATTTCGACTGACAGTTTTGGTATATGAACCGATTTACAATGATTAACAAAAACTTTTCAAAATTAAGGACAATTTCTCTGACTGCTCGGATTCCTCTGCGCCATCTATCTCGCTCTGATCTTCTGTTGAATCTGCAAATTTGATGACACCTGGAGATCATTTACTAGTTCCGGGGAAACTACATTTTTTCTTACCTAGCCACACGATTTCCTTCCATTGTGAGTCGGAGGGAATTTCATAATCCATCATCTCTTTAATCAAAATCTCTAGGTCAATGCACATGGCGTAAGACATAGTCGACAAGCCAACTTTCATTGTTTTAAATTTATTCAAAATTTCAAAGTTTGTAGCCAAATACTCTACCAGACTTGGGCCTTTCAGACTTTCCTCTATAGCTTCAAATTTGGAATGGTCCATCCTCCACTGAATGAGGAGAGAATTGTAGTCTTCTTGATTTTATAATGAAACTTTTCCATCCCAAAATGGTGGGAGGCCCTTAATAAACAATTGTCCAAATGTATCTTTAAACTCTTGTATATTGTGCTCTATTTGCATAGATTTGTTCTGAATTGATTTGAGCAGGTTGTGCTTGGCGATGATCCTCCTGGCCCAAATGATCAATGCAGTTATGTCTTTTACCTCAGTAGTTTGAATATCAGCAGTGGGCACAGAATTTAGCAAATCAATAGCATTTTGGGCCCATTCTGAGGGATTCTTGGCTAATATTTCATTAACAACAATACACCTGCTCCAGGCCATGGCAGCCACGTTGTCTTTGTCATTTATAAAATTTAGATAAACCCTAAATTTAGCAGCCTCTCCAGCAATAGCATCCCATATCACATGTTTACCTCCCTGTAATAGTGTTTTTCCCTTTAACCTAGTTTTCAGCTTGTTCACTCTCTCCTGCAAATCATAATTATCTCTATGGAGTTGAGCCATCTTCTCATCTTTTACTTTCATCTCTTGTTTCAAATTTTCTATGACCTCTTTGAGGCCCTTGATCTCCCATGTTTTTAAACTTACCTGGGACATAGCTTGAACCAACCCCTCAGTACTTGATCCAGCCTCTGTATTAGCAGGTACGATGATAGCCATATCTGATGTTGCTACCTATGCGTGTGACCAATTCTCTTTCTCTTTTTCTAACTACAACACTTTAGCTTTGTAATTGAGTGCTTCTTGTCTGAATGTTTCCTTCTTCTCTAAAGCAGCTAGATATGTTGTCTGTGGATGATCTGTAGGGGGCATCTCCATCCTTTTCTTTAGGCTTTGGATCGTCTTATCTTTCTCATCCAAAGAAGCCTTTACCCCTTGAGGGCCTTCAGATTCTAACCTTATGACCTGTGTCAGCCAAGCTTTGTTGGATGCCTTTTCCTGTTTCAATTGTCCATCTAGTTTGAGTGCATCTGTTGTCGATATTGAAACTTTCATACCTAAACTTAGGTAGTCTGAATATAGCATGTCACTAGCATTCCTGTGAAACTTTACTTTGTCTGGGGCACCAATATTCTCATAGTACATCTTGATTTCGGACACTTTATCATCCTCTGTTATTTCTATATTAAACGTCTTTCTTTCCACATCTCTATTTTTTATAGGTCCCCATATATATAATAGGTGACCACAAAAAATATGCCATACTTACGATATTTAGTTCAACCATCTCCACAAATATCTCAACTCATTCCATGAGATCTTCATTTGTAACTTCTCTCACTGTTTTCATTCTTAGTTTTGTGCGTAGACATTTATGCTTGGTCTATTACATTACATTAATGCAACTACATGTTTTAGATATTTTATTCACAAGTATGAGTTATTCCTTCATTGTCCCCCTTAATGAGTACTTATGATTTCAATATTCAATCATCAACCTCTATCCCTTCAACTAGTCTTTTGAATTGGTCCAATCTTCATCTTCATCTTATATGTTCATTTTCAATCTTCTTCAATCATATGTCCTCTACAATATTCATCTTTGGTCTTCTTCATTCTTCATCTTCAATCTTCTAAAATATTCATCTTATACCTGCAAAATATAAACATTGTATTTGTTGAAGTCGATATAAAAAAAGCCGCCATCCACCGAAATACATAGGTTGCCAACCGTTGTATCTACTAGTTCTCTAGGAAACTTTTTCTCATACATGGGTCGTCAACAATTCTTGAATCACAAACCTTTTCACTCCCCCTACATCATCATCGATCATCATCATGTTGTTTCTTTGGCTCACCCGTAACCACATCCTAGGTTTTTGTGGATTGCCCTCAACCATTACATTTCTCAAGTGGTTTCGACGTACCACAAACCTTCATTTATCGTGACAAGTGGTTTTGGTTTTACCATGAACCATCAACAATCAAGTTATGGGGGTATACTTGTCTTATCACATCTTACATCCATCATCATTTGTCTCGGGTACATACAATTTCAAATACATTTTCATTTGAGGTTAGTCTAACCCTTATACAAACATAGAATCATGACCATCTTTTTTTCCATCATCATTATCAAAATTCTTAGGGATTTCATTTTCTATGGCATCATCAAGAAATACCATCAAACTTCTTAGGGATTTCATCTTTTATGGATTCACATCAGTTGCTTTTGCATCTCAATTATTAAACACACGGTATTATTTTCACTACTTATTTTTACCATGCTTCCACTGCCTCATTCTTCTTTTGCTTCTTTTGTTGCTTCATGTTTCTTGCATTGCCACTTGTCACTACATCTTTTCTTCATGCCCAATTTTTTGTGCTCGTTCTTCTGTCACCTTCTTTCACTTCCTTTCACAATCCTCTTATGTCTTCTATCATCTTTTACTTCTCTCATGTTCTTTTGGCAACCTCATGTTGCTTCATCAGGGGCATGTATTCTTTTGTTTTCTTCTGTCACCCTTGTTGTCTACTTATTCTTCTGTCATCTACTTCGGTGTTGCATAATTCATTTGATTCTTCCACTAAAATCCTTGCATAAAATGTGTTTCTTGTTGGAGGGATGTCTCCATCCAACAAGACACCTATAACACTAGATTGGAAAACTCAATTGACATACTAACGTCATGATTTTACATAACTTAAACTTGACTTGACCTTTAACTTTGACAATTTCAATGACTTTGACTCACTTAACTTTACTTTGGCTCTAACGGACTTTGACTCTGACTTTGAATTTCACTTACTTTTATCTTGAAGAATAAGATAAAGTACATCATAACATGAACTTTACATGACTCTCTTTGCCACTTACAAGTGGTCTTTGACACCTTATATCAACACTCAACTTGAGTTTAAATCTTTACATCATCAATTTCACTTTCAGTCTTTGCAAACTGCAACATTTCTTTCTAAAGGATTCATTTATTTATTGCCCACAAACGTCACTATTTCCCATTATACTTATTATCATAAACATAAAGAGGGATTTTTCTTTTAAATATGAAGACAAATAGTATCACTCACTTTTGTCAATGTCTGATAAGATATTGAAAAATAAGGTTTCAAAATACCTCCAATATTTGCATGTTGCATCTCTCTTTTTCCAGCTGACACTTGTGCTTAGGCCTTTTCTCTAACTATGAGCCTCCCTGCCTTCCTCCTCGGACTACCCGTTGTTGGAATAATGCTTACAATAGATTTGGTTTGAATTTGTTGAAGATTTGTAGGAGGTTGTTGAGAGATTCTCTCAACAACTATCTCTATGTTTGGAGATAGTTGGATCTGATTCCAACTATATATACATGTAATATTGTGTGTAATATGTATAATAAAAATATAGTTTTGAAGTGAATCTTGTTTTCTGTTTTGGTATCAGAGCTGAGTGCTTTGGGTTATCTCCCTCACGAGAGGGTCCAATAAGATGTGAGTTGTTTCCCGTAGGTATGTTTTATTCTTATTTTTATTTTTCCTGTGAGAATATTAATTTTCTAATTGAGTGTCGCTGGGTGTAAGAGAGGCGTTGCATAAAGCATAAAAGAGAGTTACAGCAATCATCTTCTGTATGTAATCTCGTGAGGAAGGAGCCGCTGCAATGAATTGAGGATCGTTCATTGCCCATGTGAATCGGTCGTTGTTGTGAGGATTGTTGCTGGAGTCAACAGAGAACAACGATTCCGTGCCTGCGAGCCCAAGGAGCCGCCATTTGCTAGCTACCAAATCTCCAAGACTCTGCGCAAAGGAACGTTGTGACTTGTGTTGGTGTGTAGTAATTATGTTAATTAATGTAAATGTGTTTTTTGTTTGTTTGTAAAATTATTGAAGCTGAACCAATCAAGACTACAGTAATGTAATTTAAATTAGTAGTTCTTGGGGTTCTTCGGTGCCGAAAGAACATATTGCCAATTCGGTTATATCTACGTTCTGCTATGTTGGTGGATCTTATTGTACTTAGGGCTTCAAGATCAACAACTACATGGGTGTATTGTTTTATGTGTGTTTAAAGAAGGTCAGTTGTATGATTGACTATTGAATATATCCAGTATCCAGATCAATTTCCTATATAACTGTCCAAATTTGTTCAGGGGGATTTCACAGATGGTAGTGTATCCATAGGATGATTCAATATCGAGATTGTCCTTCCGAAGGTCAAGAAGCGCCAGTTCTACAAGTACGTCAATGATGGTCAGAAGCGGTGTTATCTTAAATGAGTTGAAAGGGAAGCTCGAAGCTGTGGAGAAGAAAGAGCATATAACGGAAGATTTCAGAGTGGATAGGAGTGTTGATGAAGACCAGTTAGACAAAGAAAGAAAATGATTAATATTGTAATTTGTTATTGAGTATTGTAAGTTTTTATAAATGATTAATATTGTAATTTGTTATTGAGTATTGTAAGTTTTTATAATGTAAGCATTATGGGAGGGTGTTGGAATAATGCTTACAATAGATTTGGTTTGAATTTGTTGAAGATTTGTAAAAGGTTGTTGAGAGATTCTCTCAACAACTATCTCTATGTTTGGAGATAGTTGGATCTGATTCCAACTATATATACATGTAATATTGTGTGTAATATGTATAATAAAAATATAGTTTTGAAGTGAATCTTGTTTTCTGATTCCCGCTTCCTTCTACTGCATGGACAATTTCACTGCTTTCAAGTGCTCTGGGTTCTACAATCTGCTGAAAAACTGTTCATATTTATGAGAAGATTCCATTCACCATTACTATTTCTAGAAAAACATTTGACCCACTTGTATTTGTCCTTCCCCTCACACTCCAATTTCAAAACATCCAACAAAAATTGACACATTCCTGGTCTTGGCTAGATCTTGGCAGCCGGTGAAATTATAAGGAATTTCAGTTATAGAACCAGATTTCAGACAATATATAGAGAATAAACCACAACATATTAAACCTGCTCCAAGTGCCAATAGAAGTTTTGTAAACAATACTTTTATTTCCAAAAGCTTGTATTACAAGGAGGACCACAGCGTTTACACGTGTTTCTCTTATTACAAGTTACATAGAACTCTTATTACAAGTTACATACATATGCATAGTTTTGTTGGGGATTAGAGTCCCAACAGTCCTAAAATTTGGACAGCAACCACCATGCCCCTATTTGGCTTCCTGTAATGGCATTGTGGTTCATGTTCTGCAGTGTTCTTGTAGCCTTTATAATGTTGGATTGCTGTAGTTCGGTTTAGCTCTGAGAGCAGGATCAGGTTCAAAAAGTATGAAGACTTCTAAAATTACATGTGCAAAGCTTTGGCAACTTTCCTTTGAAAAGGAGACTGCCAGGATGGAGGTGCTGCAGGTTTGGATGGGGCTGAAGCAGGAATAGAAGAACCATTCAACTATATCATTGCAGAACTCTGATTTCTACAAGAGGGTGCAGTGAATCCAAGCCCCCAAGCCCCGTCTTCTGATTCCCGTAACATTATCCTCACCTCCCCAACACCGTTCGTGAACTTCATCTTCCTCATCATTGGATTGTGAACTCAGTCAACTCTACATCATTGCATTGTTGGTCGTCAACTATTCCCAAAACCTTGTCTTGTCCACAACCCCACAACCTTGCATTTGCAGCCTCGATCAGCTTCACAACCTTACATTGTAGACTTCACCTGCACCACAACTTTATGTTCTGGTATTTCTTGGCACTGCAATTTGACCTTGTGACCTTTAATGGTACTACAGCATTAGAAAAATGTATACTTCCAGGGGTCCTCGTGATCATGCGATCAGACTTAACTCAAATCATACAAAGTGGGTGAATTTTTAATAAGATTTGTTTCATTTTAATATATATGGATGTGTTCAGTGAGTGAAAAAAAATAGAATTTATTCATTAGAAAGCCTATTCCAGTTGAAAGGCATTATAATTCCCCAATTAGATGCATTAAGACACTTGCAAAAAAGCAAGAATTATCACTCAAAATGCCAAATAACATTATGTTTTGGAAAAAACCACACTCTAAATCGTTGGCATCGTGGCAATATGGAAGAAACAAGACCAACATTTACGATTTTTCATCCGGCATTCCAGATAATTCAAATAGATGCAAATTAAGACGGGAGAAGTAAAATAACCATGACATGTGAATTGCATATAGTATAACAAGTAGTAGTACCTCTCATTCAATAGTTAAGAACAAATTTCCAACCATGCCTGTGCCCAACTAGAGGACAGATCACAGGAGGACACCAGATACATTAGCAAGGGCCTTTTTGACAACCTTAATTTTATTAACAATTAATGAAGTGGTCTCAGTAGGGCCAAACTGAGTACCTGTGAGATCGTTTTTGGTTAAATGTTGATGGATAAATAGTTCTAGCCCATTGCGTAAGTTCTCCAGCTCAGGAGGACTAGCAATGCGTGTAAAAATGTTCCAAATGTCATTATCTGAATGCTGAGTGAATAAGGTTTCAAATAGTATACGAAAGTGCATCATAACTTTGGAGGTCAATACTGCAGAATCAGTGAAATCCACTGCTTTCAGGACAGCAAGAGATAGAGAAAATGACCCAATCAAATCAGCAAGGAATCGGGCAAGGTTGGCCAATCTCCGCATTTCCATTGAATCAAGTTGCTTAAAATGGTCCCATAAGCAATACTACAAGAGAGACAATTGAAAAAATCAATCTCTTCCAAAGACAAAAACCACAAAAAACGTACATCTAAGTAGGGTGCTATTTTAAACCACAGATTTGTAATTTTGTACCAATAAATTTACCTAGGCCAACTAAGCAACTTGAGCACAGATACACATTAGAATACGATAATTTTATGCACTAGTGGGCACACCTGTAATGTGAACTTATGGTTCTTGTCATGGTGACAAAGCTTAGCTGCAAGAAGAGAATAGTATTTATTGAATACCTTCTCTTGCAGGCAGCATTCCACAAGGACTCGCAAAATTTCTCTATCCTGCAGCCATGTCAGCATACCAATGAAGTACTTTATTCAGGAGTAAATTCGATATAAAAAATACATTTATTCAATCATGCATTCTTACCTGAGTTCTGAAATAGAGGAAAATTTAAGTATAACAGCAAATTATACTGTACCTATATGGAAGAGACAAGTATTCTAGAATTAGCAAAATATGCAAATTTGTGATACTAACCTGTTTGCCAGGTAAATTCAACCTAAGGATCTTCTCAAAGGCATCAAGGTAATCTTCCCCACTCATAATAATACAAAAAATGGCCCGGCGAGCTTCTGTATTCATCCTCTGTGCAGATGCTAGATGAAGCATTTTTTGTGCTTCTGTGACTTCTGCATCAATCACATCAGCAATCTCAGCAGTACTGTCTTTGCCAATTGTCTCTATATCTCCAGAATGCCACCACTGCCCTTTTTTGTTAGGATCTAATAGTTTGTCCCATTTTATTCCACGAAGTTGAACCTCCTCCACTCTAAGCTGCAGTTGTTACAGTAATCTTTCAGTCCAACTTAACCATAAAGCCATCTCTATGAAGACAATAGTATCAAACAGTTCCAGATCTAATAAGATATATGCATGTGCTGCTACAGGGAAAAACACAACAATGAAGAAAAAAGAAAATAAAGTGGCTGTAGTCGGAAAATGCACAACATGAGAAAGTTTTGGAGATCATTTTATTTTAATATACAAAATGCATCATACATCAAAATCAGCACAACACACACCCCAAGGCTAGGTGAAGGCAAACTCGGAGAGCAAAGAAAATTACTATATGAATTACCATAAACAGTTAGCCTGCATGCAAAAGAATAGTAACAGAATGTAGAAAAGACATGTTTGGCAATCCCAAAGCAGGGTACAAACAGACCATTAAGAAGTATAGAAATGTCTATTTGAAAACTCAACATGAGATTTACAGACACATATTTAAAGGTATCAAGTTAAAAGGGAAGATGATCTCGTTTCTTTTTTCTTTTATACTAATGCCTTTGATTTAGAGTTTAACTTTCTTCTGAGAGAGAAGAATCCAGCTACTGTCAGTGATAATAACTTTGAGGCAATCAGTTTAGAGAATAACTTGCTTGCAGACGAAAAGTCCACATTACCAGCGTTCCCTAGGAGAAAGGAGGTCAAAGCTAAGAAGAAACCACAGCAGTCAGCAGATACTGATGAGGCAGAATCAAGTTCTGGAAAGGTGGATAAGCTAGTTGAACAATTTGAAAAGATATCTGTTGTTTTGCAGCCAATTAATAATAAGATGGTTAGAATGGAAAGGAATCAGTCCCCCTGATTTTCAGTTAATTGTGCTTTGCAGCAGGGGAAGTCTAACTTGCAGGATGGTAAAAAGGAAGATGAACAGTCTCCTTAACTACCTTTCAAGCCACTGTTAATGTTTTTACTTCTTCTATTTCCTTGTGTAGAGCTTGCAGTGCTCCTCATAGAGAGGAGGGATGTACTATTTTTTGAGCAGGTAACATATACATTTTACTAAAAAGAAGAAGAGAGCCAGCATGAAGTTGTTACTGTCTTTAGGGAGGAACAAGAAAACTGTGGAGATGATGATGATCAAATCATGGTATAAACTGATCACTTGGGAAAAAGGTAATATCTGTACCCCATATTGCATGAAGAAGGTCAAGGAAGGTACGACTAAAAGATCTGAATTGTTAAATCAGAAAGCTATTACACCATCTAAGGAGAAAATACAGGCTGTTCGAGATGTGATGGTTGTAGAGTTTAAAAAGGTTTATAGCAGGAGGAGCAAACTAGCACACACTGCCCATGAAAACCCTATAAAATCAGCAGTAAACAGCAGCAGGTTTCAGATGCAAAACATCAGCAGCAAACAGTCAAAGGTAGCAACTGTACCAATCAGCAAGAGAGTGCAGCAGTTGATGAATTAAATCAGCAAGGTGGG
>ML798958.1:427207-439630 GCA_009831015.1 Picea engelmannii
TCTTGTGTTCTTGTGCATGGTTATTCTTCTTGTGATCTTGGTTATTGTAGCACTTGTGTATGGTATTGTTGCATTGTTTATGGTTCAAGTACATGCTAAATGAAATAAACTACATGTGCATGAGCTAAGCATCTTAAAATTCAACATGGTATCAGAGCAGAGTTCCTGAAGAGCCATTGCACAAGCAATTGAAGAAGCTAGTCGTCATCTCCCCTTGCTGCAACTGCAAAAACGGCCCCCCCTCTCTTGCTAGGTTTCAGCACCTTCCACTGAAACATTGGGGCTAATTTTTGCATAGGAGTGTACGGCCTCCTTCAGCGCACCTCCAACAACTTTCAGATTACAATTTCGATAATTTTTTATATTTGTCCCTAGGGTTTCTAGGGTTCCACAATTTTCTGCAGAATTTCGGTTTTAGGGTTTCTGCAGCTCATTGAAGGAGTTTTCAAGCTTACCATTGTTCTTCTGACTTTCAAGGCTTATTGTTGGCAGTCATAAGTCCAACGAAACCTAAGGTTGCTAGCCTAGCCTAGCCGTTAGGTTTCCTAGCCTAACCGTTAGGGTTTGTGGAAGAATCTGCAAACCATAAGGAATAGAACTTTGGTGGAAGATAGGCTTGATGGATCAAGCAACCTCAGTTCCTGGAAGTCAAGACTACAGATTACCCTAGAAGAGGACGACCTATTGATTTTGATAGAAAAGACTCTTCCAAAAACAGCTACCGATGAAGAGAAGGAAGATTGGAAGGCAAATGACATCAAAGCAAGGAAGATAATCATCTATTCAGTAAGAGATCATCTACTACCTCATATTGCTAACCTAAAGACAGCTTATGAGATGTATGATGCATTGAAGAATATGTTTGAGAGTAACAACACCCTCAGAGCTCTTACATTGAAGAACCAGCTTCAAGATATCAAGATGACAAAAGTTGAGACCATTGCTACCTTCTTCATGAAGATTTCAAAGATCAAAGATCAGTTGGGTGCCATTGGAGAAACCATATCAGACAGAGAGCTTGTCTTGACTACTCTCAATGCTCTTCCAAGACATTGGGAACCATTTCTTCAAAGTATCAGTGGTGGAGCAGATCTACCTGGATTTGATTATCTATGGACAGACTGCACCCAGGAAGAAACCAGACTTATAGTCAGAGGAGTGCAAGACTCCCCTCGTGATGACAATCATGCTCTTGCCTTTAATACAAAGAAAGGCAACAAAAGAAATAGAAGTTTCAACAAAGCATTCAAAGACAAGAAGACTTCATCAGCTTCAGGTCATGAACACAGAAAAGACAATTCAAAGATTTAGTTTTTCAAATGTGACAAGTATGAACACATTGCAAGAAATTGTCCTACCAAGAAGAAAGGAAGACAACAAGAAAGGAAGGAAGGAAGACAACAAGAGAAGATCATCCCTAAGGCTAGCATCACCAAGACCTAGCGCCTCAATAAGATGACCAAGAATAACCAAGCAAGAGCTTCTCCAAGTGTGGTGCACTCTCCAAGATAACCAGAAACTCAGAAATAGCGAAACTACCAAAAACTACAGTTGCAACTGTCTTGTGCGCACTGCAGAAGGAGTTGTCTGACTATCCAAATGAAATGAGTCAGTCTTGTATTTATACAAATCTGGGGGCCATTCTGGGGCCGACTTCTTATTTCTGGGTCTTCAATTACTTGATTATTTTTCCTGTGGGGCTGCCTTCTCTTCCTGAGTCTTCAACTTCTTCCCGGGGCTTCTGTAATGGCATAGATGGGTCTTCTTGTACTTTCTTGTGGAGAATGATTGCCCGAAGTTGCAAATCTCCAACACTCCCTCTCAACGAGGGAGGCATTCTCCATACTTGGATTTCTTCTGTCATAGAAAGGTTGTCTTCATGAGCCATGTTGATGTGCCATATCCGCACATGCATTCCATCCCGGAATATGCATGTGATAACATCTCGAGTCCATCCACTCCTTGTCAAGAGAAGGACTATACCTAGGCCATTCACCACTAGCAAAGCCTCATGGATGAATGAATCAATTACCCTTGGTCATATCAGCACTAGCATAGCCCCGTGCATGACCAATTTCGGATAATGTTTGCTCGATGTTATGGGCCATTCACTACTAGCAGAGCCCCGTAAGTGAATGAATCATTCTCCCTTGGTCATATCAGCACTAGCATAGCCCCGTGCATGACCAATCTGGGAGAATGTCTGCCCGATGTTATTCACCACTAGTAGAGCCCCATGAGTGAATGAATCATTCTCCCCTGGTCATATCAGCACTAGCATAGCCACGTGCATGACCAATCTAGGAGAATGTCTTCCCGATGTTGAAATATCAGCATTCATCACTAGCCAAATCAACATGGCTAATCCTATGTATCATCCTCCTCAGCCAAATCAGCATGGCCACTCTAGGAGGATATCTGCAATCTGCTCATCTGTGGATAAGTATTGGAGCTTCACTGCTCCCTTATGTACCATGTCCCGAATGAAGTCCTACAAGAATCTTCTGAATTTGCACCACTTCACGACTTCCAACACTAGTTGTGACATACTCCATCTCTGTTGTACTAAGTGCTACAGAAGCCTACTTTCAACTTATCCCAGAAATCGTAACTGGTTCCAAGTTGAAGCAGCACCCTGAGGTGCTCAATCTGTCTACTGCACAATGCACTCCCTGCTAAATCAGAATATGTATATCTCTGCAGCCTCACTTCATCACCTGAGACAAATTACATCCAACTGTACCATGCTTAGTTGCCACCCACTGGAACTGCCTTGGATTCAACCAAATACTGGCTTAAGGTGCTCACTACAAAGCAAATATCTAGCCTGGCATTAACCAGGTACATCAAGGATCCCATCAACTGCCTGTATGTCGTGGGATCCACCAAATATGAATCTAAAGCAGAATCACTCAACTTCTTAAGATTTGTCATCATAGGTGTAGTCATGGACTTGCAGTCTGTCATATTGAATCTCATCAGTATCCCCTGAATGAGGAAGATCTCATCTGATCTCGTCACACCTCTAATCCCAAGAGTACATCCGTCCAGGATCCTTCATCTCAAACTCTGACGCCAACTCCCTCTGTCACCGGAGTAAGTCCTATTGTCCAGTCTACCTCACTGGTTGCTCCCTCTGTGACTGAGACAAAATCCATACCTAGCCCTCCTGACTAGATGCCTCCTTTGTCATTGTACCAAGATCACATCTCCTAGAAGCCTCTTGCCTCTTAAGCTTCTATCTGGCCTCCTCAACTCATGACACATGTATGTCAGTCCTTGGAGATGTCTCTCTCCCACTTGGATCTGGGGGGAACTCCCTCTGAATAATCAGCTCTCTCTTGAACCCACTGACTCTCTCTAAGATCAAGCTCACTCTGAGTCTATACATTCTTGCTTAAAACCAAGCTCATCAAGTATCCATCGATCTTAGAGAACCATGCTCCCTCTGAAACATGACTCCCTCTAAGTTTGTACAATTTCTAGAGTCATCTGCTCCCTCTGCATCTTCTGAAGTTTGATCCCCAATGAATTGTCTTGGGAGGTTGCTACTCCCTATTGGATCCTCAACGAGCTTAACAAGTTTAGGTCTATGCAGTGGAAAACAGAAACCGTGCAGTGGCAATATTTCAACTAGCTCTAATTCCATGTTGATGTTTATATGATTCTCAAATCTGATAGTTATTGCCTTATGATTAATAACAAGATTCACTTCCATACATCAGTTGTCATAGAATAACTATACAATGAAAATCTCAATTATAATAATGTAGCGGAAATAACAAGATCTAGAAATATTAACCATGCAAAGTAGACCCAACCTTGGGAGTTTATCTTGGGAAACCCAACCTTGGGAGAAAACCCAACAACCTTTCTATAGAAGAATTCAGTCCAAGCTATTACTAGTACATCACCATCAATAGCCAAAATACCATACAAAGAAGATCCTCCCCAAGGCTAGCATCACCAAGACCTAACGCCTCAATAAGATGACCAAGAATAACCACGCAAGAACTTCTCCAAGTGTGGTGCACTCTCCAAGACAACCAGAAACCCAGAAATAGCGAAATTACCAAAAACTGCAACTACAACTGCCTTGTGCGCACTGCAGAAGGAGTTGTCTGACTGTCCAAATGAAATGAGCCAGTCATGTATTTATACTAATCGGGTGCCAGTCTGGGGCCGACTTCTTATTTCTGGGTCTTCAATTACGTTATTATTTTTCATGTGGGGCCGACTTCTCTTCCTGGGTCTTCAACTTCTTCCTGGGGCTTCTGTAATGGTATAGATGGATCTTCTTGTACTTTATTGTGGAGAATGACTGCCCGAAGTTGCAAATCTCCAACACTTCTTACACATCATCAGCACAAGATTCCCTTTCCTTTTTCCAGGACTACGATTAATTTTTTGGATAATGATTGTTCTTGGTAGCCTAATGATATTTTATTTCAAGATGATTATTTTCAAGTTTATGGAGACTTATTTCAGCCAAGTGTCAATGTTAGTGTGTCCAGATACTTTTGGAGGACCGTCAATGATGCCTACTAAGAGGAGCGAGCCATATGAAATGTGTTCCATCAGATGGTAAATTGTCTAGAGATTTGATGTTGAAATAACCTCTGTGATGTACATGAGTCTCGATATTAATAAGCCACTATGTACAAGCTAAAACAAGAGGAAAATAAAAGTTTTAGGTAACTAGGGTAAGATTGGGTTAAATAAGTTCAATCCAGCTTTGATTAAATAAGTAGATAGGATATTTATTTTGAGTCTTAGTATCGAGTTTCAGTTTTCAGTTGGTTAGGCTTGTTTATGGTCAAGTGTATTTTCAACTGTAATAAGTGTCGTTATGACAAAATTTAGTCGTCAAAATTAGTGTGAAGTTTCTTGATTGCAAAGTTGTTGTCAAATGTCAAGAGTTCTATTCCAACATCTAAGAGAGTCATTCCAAAAGTTAGAATAAGTTTTGAAGTACATGGTCAAAGCATGGGACTCAAAATGTTCTCCAGTCCTTAAGAGTCTATTTGATAGATTCAAGAAGTCTAAGTCAGCTCATAGAGTCAAAACTTAGGAGTCGATTTATGTTCAAGTCATGTTGAATACAAGAATATTTGAATCTAAGTTTTGGTCCTGTTACAACAAAATATAGCACCCCCAAATGATGTAAAGTCCCAAGCATCAAGGGGCTAGTTTTGTGAAATATGGAAGGCTATCCATTGTCACCACAGTAGCTCTTCCTCACACTTCTCGTCGGCTCTTCTCCAACTCGAGGGGGGATTCTCCCTAAAGATACGATTTAAGGCTATGGAGTGGAGGCACAAGGTGATTTTTGAAAAGTAAGCCTTAAAAAAATGTAGGTTGTAACATATAAAAAAAAGGAAATGGGAATGAAAGGAAAGGAAGAAAGGGAACAAAGAAATGGGATGATATGGTACCAGTGTCTATCAATCATGGGCTAATGAAGTCACAAAATGATACATGAAAGATGTGACTAGCATGTCACAATCAACTACTTTGGATGGCTATATGGTAAAAAGAGTTAGTTTTCCACATTCAACATTTGGGATGAAAGTGTGAATCCACTAAAACCTAGCAAGATGAACCATAAGCTTCAACAATCTTTACTACCCAAAAATTTATTTAGCACATTTAAATTTCTGAAATTGCTAATTTACAGTTACAGCTAGGTTTTCTTCACAGAAAATAAAATCGCACAGCAGAAATAAATACTAGAAACATTGTAGAGAGTAACAACAATCACATCACATGAGAAACACCAGAATTTTTGGGTAAAATAACCCCGGGAAAAACCCAATATGGGAAAACCTGTTCTTCAGTTTGTGGATTTTATTATTGCAGCAGAAAATATAGAGATCCCTTACATAACAGTCCCACAAACAACTTCCTCAACCACAGTGCCTCACATGTTGCCAAACTAGCTGCCATGTACTCTGCCTCAGCAAACCTTAATGCCACTGATCTTTGCTTCCTGTTGAACCAGATACCCAATCCAATGCTGAAGTAGCACCCTGAAGTGCTCTTTTTGTCCTCTGTGAATCCTGCCCAATCAGCATCTGTAAAACCTGTCAATCTCACTCCACCACTACCCTCATACAATAAATCTTACTCCATTGTACCTCTCAAGTAACGAAGCACATGCTTCGCAGCTATCCAATGTACTCTCCGAGAGTCCACCATGAATTAACTCAAAGAGTTGACTGCAAAGCTAAAATCTGGCCTAGTATTGACCAGATACATGAGCGATCCAATAAGTTGACGATATGGCGGGGTCTACTATCTCAGAACTAGATACATTAATCTTCCTCCAGTTTGTCACTAGAGGTGTGGACATGGGCATGGAATCTATAATCCTGAACCTGTGCAAGATCTCCACAGTATACTTCCCCTATCCCAAGAAGAAGCGCCCATCCTGCTGCCAAACCTCCAAACCAAGGAAGTAATGCATCAAACTAAGGTCTTTCATCTCGAACTCTGCTACAAGGTTAGCCTTGTAGTCTGCAATCAGCTGCTCATTTCCAGTAAGAAAGACATCATCAACATAAAGTACCAGTATGAGAGGAACCTCACCTGTTAGAAAATACAGGTTCGGATCAGCCTCACTCCGCTGGAAGCCCATCTCTCTCAAGTAGTTGTCTATCCTCGAGTACCACACCCAAGGTGCATACTTGAGCCCATACAAGGCTCGTCTCAGCCTGCAAATGTGTGTCTCCCTGTCTCCAACCTCAAAACCTTCAGGTTGCTCAATATAAACTTCTTCCTCAATAACTTCATTGAGGAAGGCAGTCTTCACATCCATTTGATGAATGCACCAGCCCATCTTTGTTGCTAATGACATAACTACTCAGATGGAGGAATATCTAGCCACCAGGGCGAAAGTCTCCTCATAATAGACTCCCTCTTTTTGTGCAAACCCCTTGGCTATGAAGCACGCCTTATACTTCTCCACACTTCCATCTGCTGCATGCTCGACTTTATCGATCCATCTGGATCCAACCACTCGTTTTCCCTCTAACATGGGCACCACTTCCCATACATCGTTCTTCATAATGGAGGCATACTCTTGTTACGAAGACCAAAGATATTTAGACAAATATATACAATGAATACTAAAATAATATAAGATGATTTTTACAATTGAGAAATGAGGGCTCGCTTATATACCCACGCAGGGCTGCCCATACCAATAGCCATGTCTTCTCATTAATAATTATTTATCAAGTATCATTTAATTATTATATTTATTAATATCTTATTTATGTGTATTTTTATGTCCATAACATTGTCTTCGCCTTAAAAATGCTCTGTCCTCAAAGCACTGGTAACGACAGGTGTAACTGGCGAAAATGTTTTGATTCCCATGCTGCATCTTCTTCTGGAAGGTTTTTCCATTTAATAAGATATTCCTTGATTACACGAGATCACAACTTTTTTTCTCTAGTGGCAATAATGGCTTCTGGTTCTAAAATGATTCTTCCTTCTTCATCCAACATAGGGAGGATTGTTTGCACCTTTTGGTGTTGCCCTAAAACTTTTTTTAGACACGATACGTGAAAAACATTGTGGATACAGCTTTTATCTGGTAATTCCAACCCATAAGCTACGTGACTGATTTTTTTGTTAATTTGATATGGTCCATAAAACTTCGGAGCTAATTCTTTCCTTGGTGTTTAAGAGATAATTGTTTGTAGGGTTGAAGTCTTACAAATACCCATTCTCCAACTTCGAATTCTCTTTTTGTTCAGTGTTGGTCAGTTTGTTGCTTAATTCTGTTTCTTGTTGTTGCTAAGTTTTCCTTGAGTATCTGAACAACTTTTTGACTTTCGTTTATCTTTTATTGATGCAACTTTTGTTTGATTTGTGGCTAACTCTTTCCAAGATGGTGGTTGATATCCATAAAGAGCTTGAAATGGTGTCATTTTAGCCGATGTGTGATATGTGGAGTTATACCACCATTCAGCGAGGTGCAACCATTGAAGCCATTTATTTTGCTTATCAGTTACAAAGCAATGAAGGTAGGTTTCTAAGCATTTGTTGACAATTTCTGTTTGGTCGTCTGTTTGAGGATGGTAAGCTAAACTCGTATTAAGAGATGCCCCGATTTGTTTGCAAAACTCCCTCCAAAAGTTCCCTTTAAACTTGGCATCTCTATCACTGACGATGACCTTGGGGAAACCATGTAATTTATAAATGTTTTTACAGAAGACTTCAATTATTTGTTTTACAGAATCTGTTTTTCTTACTCCCATAAAATGTGCATACTTAGTTAGTCTGTCTACTATCACTAAGATTTTATCTTTTTCTTCTGATATGGGTAATCCTTCAATGAAATTCATTGAAATTTCTTCCCATTTTTGGTTAGGAATATGTAACGGATGGAGTACCCCAGGTGTTGATATATTTTCACTCTTGTTTCTTTGGCAAAGGTCACATTCTGCTACATATTTTTGAATATCAGCACTCATCCCTTTCCAAAAGAATGATGGACGAGCATTATAATATGTTTTGAAAAATCCGACGTGACCTGCGGCCGGACAATCATGGGCTTCTTGACGTACCTTGGTTTTGAATTTGGAATTGGTATTCAAATAAATTCTTCCCTTATACCATAAGATGTCATTCTTCCATTCAAACTTGGGGTATTGGGTTAAATCATTGATTATGGAACATGTCTCTGTGTTTTTGGCATATTCAATTTGGATTTCGTTCAGCCATTCCGAAATTGCTATTGATACTACAAAAACTTGTGCTTCTTCATCTTTTCGTGAGAGGGCATCAGCCATTATGTTATCTTTCCCTCTCTTATGTAATATCTCCATATCAAATGTGGCAATTTTCTCTATCAATTTATGTTGTTCAGTAGTCAATGTGTTTTGATGTAACAAATATTGTAGGCTATTATGATCCGTATGTATCAAGAACTTGCTTCCCAAGAGATATTGTCGCCATTTTGTTAATGCATGTATGATTGCAAGCATTTCCTTATTGTATGTGGACTGTAAGCATTCTTTTCTGTTTAGTTTCCTGCTTTCAAATGCTATTGGGTGTCCATCTTGCATTAAGACTACTCTGATCCCAAAACATGAGGCATCACATTCGATTATGAAGGGTTTTGAAAAGTCAGGTGTAGCTAACACAAGGATTGTGGACATAATTTTCTTTAAATTTTCAAAATATTTTTCAGACTCTTCATTCCATTGAAAGGAGTTTTTCTTTTGGAGATTTGTTAGGGGGGTAGTTAGATGAACATAGTTTTTGACGAATCTTCGATAGTATCCTGCCAAGCCTAAAAATCCTCTTAACATAGATATACTCTTTAGTCTGGGCCATTCTGTAATTGCTTTGATTTTATTTGGATCTACCTTGACTCCCTTTTTGGATATAATGTGACCGAGATACTCTACTTCCTCCTTGCCAAATGTACATTTTGACATTTTTGCATAGAATTGATTTTTTTCTAGAATAGATAATAATTGTCCCAAATGATTGATGTGTTCCCTCCATGTTTTGCTATACACCAGAATGTCGTCAAAGAAGACTAAGACATATTTTCTTAGGTGTGGATGAAATAGTTCATTCATAGCTGCTTGGAAGGTAGCAGGAGCATTAGTTAGCCCAAAAGGCATCACCTTGAATTCGTAGTGTCCTTCGTGAGTCAGGAAAGTGATTTTGAGTGCATCTTCTAATCTTACCCTACTTTGGTAATATCCCGATCTCAAATCAAGTTTTGAAAAAAATCTGGCTCCATGAAGTTCATCCAACATTTCGTCGATGAAGGGAATGGGGAATTTATTCTTGATTGTCATTTTGTTAAGCCCACGATAATCTATGCATAATTTGAAGGAACCATATTTATTTCGTACTAATACAACTAGGGTTGCATATGGGCTTCTACTTTTTGTGATAACACCACATTTTAACAAGTCTTGGACTAATCTTTCTATTTATGTTTTATGATGATGGGGGTATCTGTATGGTCTAAACTTGACTAGACTTGATCCTGGTTTAACTTCAATTATATGTTCAATTCTTCTTTGTGGTGGTAATTCCATGGGGAGGTCTTGAAATACCTTCTTGTGTTTTCGAATTAGATCTTGGATTTCTGAGTTTTTTGAATCTTGTTCTGATTCTTGTATTTCCATTTGGTGGCATTGGCTAAAATAGGCAATTGCTCCTTTCCAGATCAGATTTTCCATCTGTTGGGATGATCCAACTTGTCTTTGGGGAGGTTGAAAACCATATAATTTATAGGTTCCCCCTTGCCCTTTGAATTTGATGAAATGCTCTTGATGATTGACCGAGTATGTGCCTAAAGTTTGCAACCATTGGACTCCTAAAACCATGTCTACTCCTCCCAGGGGTACGGTGTAAAATTCGGATTCCAAATTGAAATTTTGAATATGGAGTTTCACCTTATGGCATTTTCCTACATTTTCGATTTTCTTACTAGTTGCAACCATCACCTTCATGTCTGGGACCGGATATACAAATAATTTGAGGTGCCTTGCAACATTGATGTCGAGAAAGTTGTGGGTACTTCCTGTGTCAATTAATACTGTGACATTATTTTTTTTTATGTGTTCTTTTAATTTGAGCATTTGTGGTTGGCTAATGCTTGTGATGGTTGCTAATGATATTCTTGGTGTGTCATTACCCATGAGATTTGACACGTCATTTTGGATGTTTTCCATTTCTTCAGTTATTGATTCTTCTGAATCTGATTCATCGTTGTTTTCTGCTTCATAAGTATATAATTTTTTTGAATTGTCTTCTATGCGACACATGTGTCTTGGGTCCCATTTTTCTCCACAACGTTTACATTTGCCTTCTCTTATTCTTTGGTTATCCAAACTTCTCTATTATCTTCTCGTAGGTTTGGTGGTATATATTTGTCGGTTTCTGTGTTTGTGTTCTGGTGTATATTTCTTCTTGAAAAAAACTTGTCGAATCTTGATTGGCCTTCTAGCTTTTCTTTTGCCGCTTTTGCCTTGCGTTTTGCTATTTCAACAATTGTGACCTCATGCAATTTTAACTCGTCTTGGATATGTGGCTTGAGACCACCTTGTTGATATTATGGTAGTTGCGGGAGGTATTTACCTCCACATGTAAACTTGACAAGGATAGAATACTCCGAGAAGCAAGAAGAAACCCTAATGAGTTGGTTAATAACCCTAGAAGACTTGTCGGATCAAGAAGATAATTTATATTAGGTTATTAGCCTCCAAGAGAAGAAGTCGGCCAGAAGAAATAATAATATATTGAACAGACAGATACCCAGAATAAGAAGTCGGCCCAGGCAGTTAGCCAGGAATACTATAAATATAGGGCGCCAGTCTCTCATTTGTCACAGTCTCAGAATTGCAGAGCAGCAACTGGTGCGCACTGCAGTGCCCAGTCTTGTGCACAGGTTTGAGGAGAGTTGTCGGTGCAGTTGCTGCAGCTAGCAGTTACGTTTTGGCTTGGACTATCTCTTGGCTAGGGTTTGGAACATCTGATCAGCCTTTGTTGATGCACTATCCTTGGGGAAAAGTGCGCTACCCTTTGTTTGGCTATCTAGCCTAGGGTTTGCTTCCGGAGTGATTCTCTGTCAGGGTTAAGGTGCTCGAAGGGTGGCTTCGGCCTATGGTTGGGTGACAAGGGTATTGTCAATGGTAAAACGAGCACAATCCTTCATATTCTAACAGGTTATGGGCCCACACCTCCTTCATTCAGTCTAAATGCTGGAAGGAAACATAGCCGCTAGGATATTGAGCTCGCTGAGGAACCGTCGCTAGGGTTACTAGCTGAAGTAGCTTCCAAGACACTGCCGCTAGGGTTACTAGTAGGAGCAGTTGCAGAAACCCTAATCCTCTTGTTGAGGCACCTTAAGTAAATGAATTGACCTAATCTCCAGATAGATCAGTGCGCTCTAGCCTAGCACATCTCCTGTTACTCTCAGCAAGCCAAGACGTGAAGTTTGAGTTTATGGTCAAATCTAGGGTTTGACCAAGTCAAAGCAGCCATGACTTATTCTATGAAGTTAGAGAACAAGTTATATGGAGCCTCTAACTTCAAAGCGTGGAAGACAAGGATTGACCTCATCCTTGCCAAGAATAAAGTGTTGGATATCGTGAAAGGAAAGATCGTGAAGCCAGAGTTTGAAGAAGGGAAAGAGAAGGAACCGCAGAATGTTGCAGCTATGGAGAAGTTCAAAGACGATGACATTAATGCTATGAGTATCATAGTAGAATCCATAAAAGACCACTTGATACCCTACATCTCCCATCTTGACTCATCGAAGAAGATGTACGATGCCCTAACAAACCTCTTCTCAGTCAGAAACATTGGACAAGTAATGAGTCTGAAAAATGAGCTCTGTGACATGAAGATGAATGATGATGACAGCATAACATCATACTTTGTGAG
>ML798958.1:439898-474986 GCA_009831015.1 Picea engelmannii
AAGCATCAATTGCCGAAGAAAAGGAACCTACAAAGAAGACTAAGCAGGATGAAAGAGACTTCTTCTTCTAAAGGTAACAATACTCTTCTTATTTCTTGTACATATCTTGTTTGCATCGTCTCTGTACATATCTTGTATATCTACCTCTTGGAAGATAATGTGTTCCAAGAAGAACTATACCTATGGAAGAACAACAAGATAAGAATGGATATCATTAGATAATACACATGAAAGGATGAAATACAAATCATGTGGAAGCCACTGCAACATAAGCCGAATCAATCATGAAGAGACTTAGAAGTAGCAAAGACAGAAAGAAGTCAACAATCGAGAGGAAACTGGAAAAAGACTTGTGACGTTTTTGTA
The DNA here is from genome assembly GCA_009831015.1 of Picea engelmannii. NCBI lineage: Eukaryota > Viridiplantae > Streptophyta > Pinopsida > Pinales > Pinaceae > Picea > Picea engelmannii. The sequence goes on from ML798958.1 coordinate 440,265, forward strand.
GAAGACAACAAGACGGAAGCATGGACTCTGTTAGACAGAGAGAGCCAATTATATATTGCAGAAGACAACAAGGATGCAGACAGAAGCATGGACTCTGTTAGATGGAGGGAGCCGATTATATGCACTCATACATGAAGCAAGGATTAGGAGGGAGCTAATCCTATGATCCATTAAAAATAATGAAGTATGGTAGCAGCCATGAAAGACAGTACATGTTCAGTTCAACTATAGAAGAAGTCTTCTTCAAAGAGAAGCTTTAAAGTATCCCTGGTTATCCATCCACATCTGTGATCCTATGATGAAAGAAAGAAATGGAATCTTTAGGGCATGGAATCTATAAGAAACTCCATGGACCCAAGAGCTAAAGAAAAACATCAGGAAGAACATGAAGATTCCAAGAAAGAAAGAGAAGCTAGAACAACCAGTCATTATATTAAGAATCACAAGATTACCAACCTAATATGAACTCAATAAAAGAAATCAAGCAGAGGAACTGAAAGTCGTGATGAAGAACAGTGTATGGAAGACTTATGAATGAAAGCATTGCGAGATCTAGAACTAGAGGTTCTCCCAGATGGAGGGAGAAGACTATGATGATTATTTGTCCCAGTAAACCAGACTTATCTCTGCATGAGTCATTATATCATCTGCAACATCCATAAGTTGGAGTTCTACTTCAGATGAATGCAAAGAATACTCTCTAGAGAAATTGAATAAAGAGTGTATGAAGAAGCAATCTCAAGACTTTGAGGCATACCAGAAACATACCCTTGTATGCAGATAGAAGAAGATAACTTGGTGAAGAACCTCCAGTGCACAGCAAAAGCGTGGTGAAGATTTCCTATAACATCAAGATGATTACTCAGTAGATCAGATCTCATGATGACAGAAGAAGTGCCACATGGATATGTTCCAGTTTTCCAATAATGATATACTCTATTATTCAGAGCTACACGAAGCCTTCACAAAAAATCAGTGTTCCAGACTAAAGTACATTTGAAATCAAGCATTACATTATCTGTGATGAAGTCCAGAAAGGAGAAAGTGATTCTCCAATACATATCTCCACAGATGAGCAGATAAACAAACATTTTGGTAAAAGATGAAAGAGTTTGTGTACTCAAGTTGGAGCTCGTCGAGACGACCTCCTTATTGAAAAAGGAAGAGATGACTCCCAGGTTGGGAGGGAGCACTGAAAATATTATTGAAGACATTCATTGAAAAATAGTCCAGCTTGGACAGATTCTTTCCTGTTCGGAAAGTAGATTGAGATTTCTGACGGACAATGATTTCCCATTGTGGTTAACATGGGAAATGGTCCAGATTGCTAATGTATCATAGACAGCAACTTCCCATTGTGGTTAACATGGGGAGTGGTCTAGGGCAGTCTCTCTTCTTGAGGGTTACTCAAGAAGACTGGCCCGCCTCGTCGGACAGCGATTTCTCATTGTGGTTAACATGAGGAATGGTCTGTTTTGGAGGTTGATACAGGACATACTTTTCCTCTTGTGGTTAACAGAGGAAATGGTCTGAACAGTCATTCCTTAGGGTTTATACATTCTCTCCAGGGTGCACTTTGATTAGTGTAGGAGGAATGGCCCAAGGTGGGGAATGGTCCAGGCTCAGCAATCAGGGACATGCATTCCTTAGGGTTTATACATTCTCTCCAAGGTGCACTTTGATTAGTGTAGGAAGAATGGCCCAGGGTGGGGAATGGTCCAGGTTCAGAAGACAAGACAGTTATTCTTCCTTGCTTGAGAAGAATAGTCCAGACATCTCATTGTTCTACTCTGAGGGCAAATATTCTTTCAGATCTCACAGAGGTGAGTGAAAGATTGGCCTAGATGATTAAGTTTATATCATAACATTGTTTCTGTGCAGGTTAGTATCAGATGATTGTTATGAAGACTGTATGACAGTAGATGTATACTACTGTGGTGGATGTGTTCCACTGTTCGTGACTATATGTTGTTGATCAAGTACTTGTATGTTACTTGGTGTGGTAGTGTACCACTGGATTGTAGTTATGTACTACTATGGATAGACAAAGTTGTGTTCTATTTTGTTCTGATTGCCTTGAAGACTATCAGCAGTTTATTGGAAATAATTATCAGCCAAATGAATGATGAACAGAGATTTTCCAGACAGAAAATGGTTCAGAACATTTACTCTTCTAGATTAGAAGAATGGCTCTTGTATCACTCTATGTGGAGTGAGCATCATGTCTGATTACTCAGATAGAGTATGGTTTTGAGAGATTATGCAGCTAATGATGATGATGGTGCTCATGATCTAGTCATGATCTAGTCTATATAACTATGTTGATGCTACCGGGTGAATGGTATGTTTTGTGCTCAAGACCATTACCTGTAATACCTCCCTAGCTAGGAGGGAGTGTTGATATTATGGTAGTTGCGGGAGGTGTTTACCTCCACATGTAAACCTGACAAGGATAGAATACTCCAGGAAGCAAGAAGAAACCCTAATGAGTTGGCTAATAACCCTAGAAGACTTGTCGGCTCAAGAAGATAATTGATATTAGGTTATTAGCCTCCAAGAGAAGAAGTCGGCTAGAAGAAATAATAATATACTGAATAGACAGATACCCAGAATAAGAAGTCGGCCCAGGCAGTTAGCCAGGAATACTATAAATATAGGGCGCCAGTCTCTCATTTGTCACAGTCTCAGAATTGCAGCGCAGCAACTGGTGCGCACTGCAGTGCCCAGTCTTGTGCGCAGGTTTGAGGAGAGCTGTCGGTGCAGCTGCTGCACCTAGCAGTTATGTTTTGGCTTGGACTATCTCTTGGCTAGGGTTTGGAACATCTGATCAACCTTTGTTGATGCGCTATCCTTGGGGAAACGTGCGCTACCCTTTGTTTGGCTATCTAGCCTAGGGTTTGCTTCCGGAGTGATTCTCTATCAAGGTTAAGGTGCTCGGAGGGTGGCTTCGGCCTATGGTTGGGTGACAAGGGTATTGTCAATGGTAAAACGAGCACAATCCTTCATAATCTAACACACCTATGTAAGACCGGAGTAACTGATTATCAAATAATCCAAATACTCAGGTGGCAAGGGTTTCCCATTGGTGTGTAAATTCATCTATGTTGCCTTTTTGTTGTAACCTGGTGAGTTTTGAGAAAAATTCTTGCTCCGAAATGCCCTGGAATCTTTTAAAAAAATCATTTTTGAAGGAGTTCCAAGTGTATGACTGGATTCTTCCTTTCCACCATAGGTACCAACTGTATGCAGTGCCTTCGAGGTACATGGACGCATATTTAACCTTTTCTTCATCGGTTGTAATATTATATATATGGAAATATTCTTCAGTTTTGTTAAACCAAGCCACGCATTGGTTATCGCCTCCATTGTATTTTGATAGTTCAATTTTGGCTTTGGGAGGATAAATCATTAAGGGTTGATATTGTGATATAGGTTGGGAATTTGAATTGTAGGGAGGCAGTGACGGTGGTGGTGGTGATGTGTTAGATGTGCTTGAGTCACTTGACTGTGATTGGGCGGCTTGTTGGTGCCCTTGACCTTTTATTAATTTTAAAAGCTCATTATGCTTTTCTTCCTGATGTTGTGTTATCAGAACCAGACTTTGTTGCAAATCGTCTTTTATTTCTCTTTTTAAGTTTCCCAAACCTCGTTGTAGGTTAACCCCAAGTTCTTGAAAAATATCGTCTTTAAGATCTTGTTTTAGATTATCCATGCCTTTTCGTAATTCAATTCCGACTTCTATTGAAATTTTTTCTTTAAGATTATGGGTCAACTCTTGTTTGAGTGTTTGATTATTGATCCTTATTTCCTCTCTCAACTCCTCGTTAGTTTTTTGTAATGCTTTTTCAAGTAATTGTCAGGCATTTTTGCATTCTTGGTCTATTTTTTCGACTTGGTTTTTTAATTCTGACATTTTTCTAGTATTTGGGGGTGAATACTTTCCCGCAATTTTGACTCGATTAGAATTCCCTTCAATACTCAATCTCTTAATATAGATTAAAAGTCTTTAATAACTTAACTTGACTTTTCTATATATATATATATATATATAAATTATTAATTAGTGGAAATAGGTCCACGGGGGACAGGGTTTGACGGAAAAAATGGAGGAAATAAGTCTGCGGGGGACAGGGTCTAACAGAACAAAACAGAACATTGGCAAGGAGCCGTCGGGGACTATCGAGTAGGGTAAATAGGGGGACAGGGTAGATGGAGTGACTGGGGACACAGATTGTTGGAACGGGGTGTGGCCACCAGTATGGAGTGTTGAGTCGACAATGTGGAGGAGGCTACGGGGAGTGCGTTTAAGGATGTGTGCGGAGTTGTGGAAGAGTTGAGGGTGCGAGAGAGTGGGGAGGGGGTGGGGACAGGTCGCGGGGGAATGGGGAGAGGTCGAGAGGAGTGGGGGGTTTCGGGGAGGGTTACGAGGGAGTAGGAAGGGTTATGGGGCAGTGGGGACAGGCCGCGATGAAGAATGGTTGTGAGCCACAAAACCATGTGTGGGTAAGGTAGGGAATAGAATCTGACGGAATTGGAGATTGGGCAGGGACTGTCGGAAAATGAAGATAGAAACGCAGACGGAACAGAATGCTGGCACGGAATATGGTGTGATACGATACAAAGTGGATGGTGGTTAACGAAGGGAGTGGAGGACGAAAAAAAAAAAATAGCGAAGCCTGGAGGACGAACTTGCTCTGATTCCAATGTTACGAAGACCAAAGATATTTAGACAAATATATATAATGAAATAATATAAGATGATTTTTACAATTGAGAAATGAGGGCTCGCTTATATACCCACGCAGGGGTGCCCATACCAATAGCCATGTCTTTTCATTAATAATTATTTATTAAGTATCATTTAATTATTATATTTATTAATATCTTATTTATGTGTATTTTTATGTTTATAACAACTCCTCTATCATGGCCTTCTGCTACACTCCATGTTATGCATCCTACTCATATAAGTGGAAGGCTCAACATCTATAAGCTTCGTCATGAGTGCCATGTACCCAAGTCTCTTCGGTGGTTTACTCTGTCTAAAAGATCTCTCTAGAGGTGCTACCTGTCTAGAATCACTAACTGTGGACCTGTACCACTTAGGTCGTGGCCTATGCTCAATCTCCTGTGGACCAGCCTCATGTTGCTCATTCTCCTCACCAGTCTCCCGATTGTCCTGTCCACTAGTCTCCCTCTCAACACTAGTACCTATACATGTACCTTGTGCATGTGACTCAGTATTTTGTACCTACTCAATCTTTTGTCCAGAGTCTTGTCCCTGTTGGTCCTCTACCTACGCTAGCATATCTCTAGATCTCCTCAAGCCTCACTCCTCCTCGAACTGCACATCCCTTCTTACCAACAATCCTCCTGCGCGCTGGCACAAAGATGTGGTAGGCCTTGGAGACCTCACTATAACCAACAAGCATCCCTTTCTCTCCTATGGGGTCCAACGTTGTCCTCTTCTCTAAAGGAACATGACAATAACAGACACTCCCAAAGATGCAAAGATGACTCATATCTGGCCTAGTACCTGTATAAAGCTCCTCATGTGTCAATTTCCCCAACACAGTGTGGGGACTCCTGTTTTGAATGTATACAGTTGGGCGACAAGCCTCTACCCATAAAAACATCGGTAATCCCTGATCATGTATCATCGCACATGCTACACCCACTATGGTCTTGTTCTTGCGCTCTGCCACTCCATTTTGTTATAGGTTCTAAGGAACCGTAAGCTCCTTCTTAATACCCTCAGTAGCACAATATTCCACAAACTCATTAGAGGTGTACTCACCCCCATTGTCCGATCTAAGTACTCGGATCCTCCTACCAAACCGGTTCTCCACTAAAGCTTTGAACTCCTTGAACCTGTCAAAGACCTCATCCTTGGTCTTAAGAAAATATATCCAAGTCTTCCTGGAGTAGTCATCAATAAAGATCATGTAGTAGTTGAAGCCACTAACTGACTGCACACTCATAGGACCACAAATATCCGAATGGATTAGATCCAAGATCCCCTTGGACCTATGCTCACTAGATGGAAATGCCTTGCAGGCATACTTTCCCAGTGCGCAACCCTTACAAGGGTCATGCTTCTTTGTTGCAACCTGGGGCATTCCTGTAAGTGCTTGTCTCAAATGACCCAATGCACCAAAGTGAAATTGTGCCATTTGTCTGTGCCACAACTCTCCCAAATCAGTGTTGCTACTGACCAATGCTTTCATTGGCTCGAAATGTAATATGTACAATTTCTCACTGGGAACCCCAATCATGTTGTCCATCTTGGTTGTAGACCCCTTTGGTCTAATATACACCTTTCCTCCACAGGAGGCAACCTCAAACCCTTTGTCCTCTAGAGTCGAAACTGATATGAGGTTCTTGGTCAAACCAGAAACATATAAAACGTCAGCAAAATGGAGTGGTTTACCCGACTCCCTCTGAAATGAAATTGTGCCTCTACCTTGCGCCTTATAGCGCGTATCATCTCCAAGCTCAATATGAAGATTCACACCTCCCTCCTGCAAGCTATTGAAGAACTCCTTGTGCCCAGTAATATGACAAGAGGCGCCAAACATCTATGATAGTTGAGCTCGACATACATGCAATAAGGCAGAAATCCTCCTCAAAGCTCTTCGCAAACTCCTCTACTCCTGCAGAGGCTTCCATCTGTGGCTTAGTCTTTTTCTTTTCTGGACACTGTGAGGCAAAATGTCCAAATTTGTGACACTAAAAACACTTGACTTTGGAGAAGTTAATGTTCTTCTTCTTTCTAGAGCCTATCTTCTTAGGCTTTCCGTTGCTTTTGCTAGCAAGAGCCAAAGCCTCCTCATCCACAACCTAAGACGCTGTAAATGATCCACTCGCCTGACCAAGACGAATCTCCTCCTGCACAAAATCGTCCCATAAGCATTGTCAGTCAAGGAGCTTCTCCCGAGCTACAATCCCACGCACAAACGAGTCCCATGGTTTTGTAAAAACAATTAGGGCTATACGTACTAACACTGAATCCTCTGTCTTGGATCCAACTGCTCCAAGCTCATCCCTGATCTGTGTAAGATGAGTGAGGTAAGTAATCACACCTTCACCCTTAGCCATCTTGGTACCTCGCAGCCTTTCTTGAAGCACCATAATCTTGTTTTCATTTTTACTCTGATAGAGGCTACCCAAGGTCGCCCACATGTCCTTAATAGACGTTTTCCCTGAGAGGTGTGCGATTATGTGATCCTTTACTCCATCAAGGATTATGCTCATTGCCTTCGCTTCACCCTTCTTCTAGGCTCCCAATAAAGCTGCATTTGTAGGAGTTGTTGCTTTATCTGTAATATGCTCAAGGACATTATGGAAATCCAAGATTTCGGTAACCCTCTCTTTCTAGGTGGGGAAGTTTTGAGCACCTTGAAGTCTATCCTCAACTCTCAAAGTCATGGCCATTTTGAAAGTGTCTTTGTCCAAACCCTTATGTTGTCTCACAAACTGATCTTGTGCTTAGATTTGAAATCGATCTTCTGTAATCAATACGTTGATGTTGTTGCTCCAACAGTCTTGCGCTCAAATCTGAAATCGACCAATACTCTAATGTTGATACTCCTACTCCAACAGTCCTACTCTGATACCATGTGAATCCACTAAAACCCAACAAGATGAACCATAATCTTTACTACCCAAAAATTTATTTAGCACATTTAAATTTATGAAATTGCTAATTTACAGTTACAACTAGGTTTTCTTCACAGAAAATAAAATTGCACAGTAGAAATAAATACTAGGAACATTGTAGAGAGTAACAACAATCACATCACATGAGAAACACCAGAATTTTTGGGTAAAATAACCCCAAGAAAACCCAATATGGGAAAACCCATTCTTCAGTTTGTGGATTTTACTATTGCAGTAGAAAATATAGAGATCTCTTACAGAGCAGATCGAGTTACAGCAATGGTTGAGGAAACCCCAACAAAAATTCTTCCTAGCACATGGCCCTCTCTAAACCAAATCGAACCTAGCAACACAAAATCGGCCCAGCAAACGAGCCTCTGCGCAAATCGTATGGCCCAGCTACATTGTCTCTACGTCACACGTGCGGCTCTCTCAGATCTATAGTACAGCCTCTGCAAATGGCTGAGAAAACTAGTCGATCCACTTGCTAGAACTCTCCTTCGTCCTCTTTGCAACTCTTCTCCAGCAAACCCTTAAGCGAATCTCCTCCTCTTACTGAAACTCACCCTCTCTCTAGTGAATAATGTGCCCCAGCCACCAAGTCGATTTCATTTATCTCTAGTGAATTTGATATACATGGGAGCTCCACATCAATCATCTCCAAGTTCTACAATCTCCTATCACTTCTCTCTTTCACAATCCTCCAATTGCCAATTCCCCTTGGAAATGGAGATAAGATAAGATAAGATAAATGTCTTAATATCCGACAAATGACCACTAAAGTAGGTCAACGAGACTGTTAGGTACAATGATGTCTATACAAACCAGGAGTGCTAAAGTGGCTCCTGTATAAAAGCAAGAAGTAGAGAAATAGGAATAGAATTCTAGTCCAAACCCTAGAAAGCCAACTCCAAAGAGATGGAGAGGCGATCCAGGAGAGAGTTGTACAAGGTGAATGGATCTAGAGTCTATGATACCAGTTGTAAGAGGCTACACTAGTCCACTGGGATCATCTCTCCTAACATCTGAGCTTGAATGGAGAAAACTCAAAAAAGATGTGTGTCCACGAGAACAAACAAGAGAGGGGTTGGAATGAATGATATGTTGTTGTCTGGAAGGAAGAGTTTGTCGCTGTGGTTCGGAGGATATCATCTGACAATTGGTTTGTGTGCTAATAGGAGGTCTGGTCTAGCGACATCGCAAGGGTCTCACGGAACTAGAAATAGTGCCCCATGCCCTCACTATTCTGGGGTCATCCCTATTTATCTGTCGCTTGGTGCCCCTAGTCAGGAGCACCGTAAAAAAGGGAGTGATATGTTGGGTGGGAGTTGGTCCAGGATGTGGATGCAGTTGGAGGATAGTAGAGCAAAGACAGAGGACCTCTTGCATGTGTAAGGCCAAGCATCTCTAGTCAGGGTACCTAAAGAAATTGTTAAGCGTCTATAGCTCTCTGATAAGACATTAGAATTGACCTTGGATCTCATAGTAAATCGGGAAACAAAACATGAAGTCCTCATCAGTCTCAACCTCTTGAAGATGGCACAGTTGCCAAATCCTGTCTGATCAGTCAATCTGATGGTCAGTCTCAATCCACAGTTTATGGGAACCAACTCTAAACTGGCATAGGGGGATCCAAAGAGTGTGCATCAAATGATGAAGAGTGTAATGGGGTCAAACAATGAGTCCATCCCTCATAACCACGAACTGCTCAACATAAAAAGGCCATCTTTAAACATAACCCCCCCTCAGGGTTTATCCAAGTGACCTGAGTAAACTGCCTGTAGATATCCTCTCTAATGATTGTGTTCATCTCTTGTCTGGTACGTAAGAGATGGTTGGAACTTGGGTGCATCAAGGGAGTATCTAAATGGAGGGACTATATCCATTGTAATACCAATAGATGCTAGAAGATATGTGACCCTGGCATACCAACATCGAGAACAAGTCGAAGAACTAGCTGATGCAATGGACTCTGATGAGCAGTAGGCCAAGTATGGATATCGATCATGTCCCTTCGTTGCATCAGAGAAACTTCGAATGCGATGCAAGAGTGAGATGAGACCAAACACTATCTCAGGCCGAAAAGGTCAAGTACCAAACTCTTGAAGGATGATGGGCTAGGGGACTATCTGTTTGCATCTAATGATGCAATGAAGGAGGATATGTACTCTCTCTACTGAAGACTAATCAAACTCTAGTAAACCAGGTCCCCAAACCTCAGAACCATATAAAACTATGGGTCGGACAAGAGTGTCCATGAGCGACATCTTGGATGATATGCCCTGAAAATGGTTCAGGAAACACTACCTCTCAAGAAGGGCCAAGGATTCGTAACCCATGCTAACTCGAGGTTGAAGTGCATGTTGCAGACTAAAGCGAGGTCCAGTAAACAATATACGTGTTGGTGATCTCAATCTCCTCTCCTATGAAAAAGAAATGGTGATTGAAGAGGATCTTCTTCGCGTTGCAGATCATGACCTTTGTTTTACCCAGGTTAACCATCAATTATCGAAGATCACAAAAAAGGGCTAGGGCATCAAGTTGTCTTTGCAACCCTTCAAGTGATGAGGCTAAAAGGATCACATCATCTGCAAAAAGGAGGATAGAAATCCGGACATGGTGGAGAAGGCACCCATCTCTGTCCTGGATGTGCTCATGCAAAAAGGACTACATCTCGTCAATGTATATCCCAAACAATGTGGCAGATAGCGGGAAACCCTGTTTGACCCCAATGGTACTCCTGATAAATCTGATATCCCACATGTTGTGCATAGACGACCAAGGACCGACTCGTATAGGCACATGATGGCGGTCAATAAGGTCTCTAAGATAATAATGTCTTTGACTCTCTAGAACAAAGCCTCCTGGGGAACAGAATCAAAAGTTATCTGAAAGTCCAAAAAGCAGTAAACTTTTGAAGAGTGATGTTGTGCCTACTCAATGATAGCCGGAAGTGTAAGGATGTGATCAACAGTTTGATGCTCAGATAGGAATAAATCATGTTCTCTAGCTCTAATTTGCCTCCTCTCAAGCTCTCCCCAAAGAGCTTCAAATGGAGGATAGTAGCATAGAGTTTAGAAAACGTGTGGCCTACCATGATCGTCCTGTAGTTGTTAGGATATGTACTAAAGCTCGAATTATGGATCAGGTGAATAATGTGATGTGCCCAAGATTGTGGAAAACCCACGCAGACCACATGGTTGAACAAGTTGGCTGGGTGGTTATCCACATGAAGACTCTACTTAAAGAGTTCTTCCTAGAACCCTTTCTCATATGTTGCTTTGCTAGTGTTCATCATCCAAACAGCCTCTCGGATATCTCGCTATGAGAAGAGGTGGCAAGAGGAAGGGGAGAGGTAACCTGGATTAGGGGTTTCCCAGGGACATCGTAAAGGAAGGAGGTATGGATAAACATGGATTGTAGATCGGGAGGGAGAGGAGAGTGGCGAGGGAAGTGCGCTAGAAGTTTTTAGGGGAACAAGTAAGGGAAGAACTAAACTCATGTCTCCTTTGGGAAATGAAGAGGCACTTCTTACAGCGGAAAAGGCAACGATATGAAGCCTTAAGATGGGGGTAGGAAGGGTGAGTGAGAGTGAAGGCGTGACGAAGCCGACTATGGAGTTTACATTCGTTCATACCATTTGTTCATGGGACAAGATCTAGTTTTTAGGGAAGTTGAGGTGGGTCCGGTGTGATGGGGGTAGGACTGAAAGTATGCTTCCCAACTGGTGGATGAAAGACATGTGTACTTGACATCAACCAAATCAAGGCATGAGAAATGGGACTCAGATGCGAGCATCTGGCTAAGACGAGAAGTAATGATGTCGGGATCACCCTCTTCAAAGAAAAAGGTGGTCCGATGTGTACCAGTAAGTGGGAGGGCGTCAATAGAGGGGGTGTGTTGACCTAAAGAAAGAAAGATAAGAGAGTGTGGTCGACTAAGGTGATGGGAGTCACCAAGAAGTAGTGGATGAAGGGGAGTGTTACCCCCTCGGGGGTAAAAACATTTGGATACCGTTGCAAGGGTGTCATGTTGTTGCTTGCATGAGATGTCATGCTCATCTTCGCTAGATTCAGACAGACTTCTTCTTTATCTCCACCATAATACATGATCGTGCTAGCTCAGTTGTGGTGTAGCTCACTATAGCTCACTATCATCCCCGCTCCTCAGACAACAGATGCACTATGGTATGGTATGGTATGGTATGGTCACTTTGCTTCTCTGATATTCCATGTACCGATACCTGTTTGGACATGATGATATAACTTCTTAGCTCATCGTAAAGTGGTACACACCTAACGATTGTATGTTGACATTTCATAACACTATATAGTTTTATTACTTGCCTCGTAGTACCTTGGAGAACATGTTTTCTGTTAGAAGTGTGTCATTTCTCAAAGTGACTTGTACCACTGGGTGTCTAGGCTAGATAGTGTTGAATTTTCATTTGTTTCGTGAACATTAGATTTACCATATCAATTTAATCTTCTTTTTCCATGCTCATTTCACCATAGGCGATGCTACACCATCACCACCCAACCATCACCACCTACGCGTGCCTTCCCCCGAGCTAAGCCTATACTGCAATATAAAGCAGTAGTTTATCTTGGGAAACCCTTCTACACAAGGGAAGAAAACCCAGCAAACTTTTCTTATAGAGAATATCCTTACCAAAAACCACCTCTATCTACTAGAGCAAACCAACAAAGAAGAATACTTATCTCTGCAAGAGATAACCCAACAATACTGTTGCAGCACACCCTAGACAGAGCGCTAGAGTATCTTGCCTCCACCAGCGCACCACTAAGAGATAAACCCTCCACCTGTGCCTTTCTTTCTTCTGCAACTGCTACTGCAACTCTCCTTCAAACATGCATTATGTATCAATATGAGAGTGTCAAATGAGGAAGGCGTCACCTTTATTTATACTAATCTGTCCAGTGACTTTTCAAGCAGGGTTGATTTGAATTTCTAGAAAATATATTTTTTGTCTTTTTTCTTCTAAAGTCGACTTTACTTCTGGAGCATTATAATTCTTCTTTATTATTTTCTATGAGGCCGACTTCTCTTCTGGGATGATCTTTGACTTCTTGGCATCTTCATCTATAAGAAAATTTGTCCCGGAGGTGAATACCTCCCGCTACTACCAAAAACATCAACACTCCCTCTTAGCTAGGGAGGTATTCTCCATGATGTTCTCTTTTGGTCCTCATAGCCACGGAGGCTATGTCATGATCCTCAAACCATGCCATGGTCACATAGACCATGCTATAGGAAGCATCATCACGTCACACATGGCTACAACCAATGTGGACCTATCAATCTCGTCTAGGGGCTACAACCCACTAGAGAACACTAGGGCTACAACCTCATAGTGTGTGTCATCATCGTCAAGGGCTACAACCACAATACGTGTCCACTTGGGCTACACCCCTAGGGATGATGGGCTACAACCCATAACAACTTATCAGTCCATCGATAAGTGTCATACTCAACTCAGTCCATCGAGGAGTACGACCTGGAAAATATCCCAACCACATGGGCTACACCCCAAGGGTCGTTGGGCACCAACCCAGAACAACTTATCAGTCGATCGATAAGTGCCATACTCAACTTAGTCCATCGAGTATCATCACAGGTCAACCCAGCTCAGTCCATCGAGGAGTACAACCTGGAAAAATATCCCAACCACATCAGTTGCACATCAAGGGTCATTGGGCACCAACCCAGTATATTGTCACAGGTCAACCCAGCTCATTCCATTGAGAAGTACGACCTGGAGAATGTCTTACGAAGTTGATCATCACAAGTCAACCCGGCTCAGTCCATCGAGGAGTACGACCTAGAGATGTCTCACAAAGTTGATCATCACAGGTCAACCTGGCTCAGTCCATCGAGTACAACCTGGAGAATGTCTCACCAAGCTAATCATCGTAGATCATCCCGGATCAGTCCATCGAGGAGTACGACCTAGAGAATGTCTCACGAAGTTGATCATCACAGGTCAACCCAGCTTTGTCCATTGAGGAGTACAACCTGGAGAATGTCTCACGAAGATGCAATCATCAACACTCTGAGAGCTTCACACAGCTCTGGTTATCACAATGAATCACAGTGGGATCCAGCATCTGCCCAAACAATCCTGCAAGGAGCTTTTGAAGCCACACTACTTCGTGTACTACCATACATACTGCAATATGCTCGGCTTTTGCGGTACTCAAAGCCACATAAGTTTGTTTCCTGCTACACCAAGAAGCCATGGCAGACCCCAAACTGAAGCAACACCCTGAGGTGCTCTTCCTATCAACTGTGCTCCCTGGCCAATCAGAATCAGTATATCCCTGCAATCTCATGTCAATACTGGAAGCATATCTTAGGCCATATCCAACTGTGCCTCACAAGTATCTCAACATATGCTTCACAGCTACCCAATGCAACTGTCTCGGCTGACTCATGAACTTGCTAAGTGCACTCACTGCATAGAAAATATCTGGTCTGGTGTTAACCAGATACATCAATGATCCATTCAGTTGTTGGTACATAGTCGGATCAATCAAATCTAAATCGGAATAAGACTCACTTGGCTTCTTCAGATTCGACACCATCGCTATGGCCATGGACTTACAGTCCAACATCCCAAATCTCCTCAGAATCTTAACTATGTACTTCCCCTGACTCAGGAAGATCTCATCAGTTCTCTGCCACACCTCTAGTGCCAAGAAATAGCGCATCATGCCAAGATCCTTCATCTCAAATTCAGAGGCCAACTCATGCTTGCACCAAGTAATGAGGCACTCTACTCCAATGAGAAATAAACCATCAACGTACAGGATCAAAATCAGGGATTCCCCATCAACAACCTTATAGTACAGGTTGGCATCAGCAACACTCTTGTTGAAACCCAAACTCATCGGGTATCCATCAATCCTCGCATACCAAGCTCGAGGTGCCTACTTGACTCCATATAGGGCCTTCTTCAACCTCCACACATGGGACTCCTTCCCATGAATCACAAAACCATTTGGCTTCTCGATGTACACCTCTTCCTTAATCTCTTCGTTGAGGAAGGTTGTCTTCACATCCATCTGATGTAGTTTCCAACCCATAGCTGAAGCAAAGGCAATGATCGTTAGAATGGAAGTGTGTCGAGCAACAGGAAAAAATGTCTCCTCATAGTCTATTCCCTCTACCTGAGAGAATCTTCTAGCCACAAATCTCACTTTGTGCTTCTCGATGCTCCCGTCAGCTGCATGTTTGATCTTATAGATCCACTTGGAAGTCACCACATACTTCCCCTCGGGTCTCGGAACAATATCCCACACATCATTCTTCATGATGGACAGATACTCCTCCATCATGGCATCTCCCCATACCTGCTGACTAGATGCCTCCTCATAACAAGAAGGCTCAAAATCAATGATGTGGCTCATGGCTGCAACATAGCACAAGAATCTTTGAGGTCTCTTACTTTCTCAGCAAGTACCATGGGGAGTTGCATGTCCTCTGCCTCCTACAAATTTGACGAGCCCATGCAGGCCTCTTCCGGCCTACTCCAATATCTCAGGGAACATCAAAATGATCCACAGGGTCAATTGGATCAGCAGGCTCAACTGTCTCCGTGGGCTCAATTGTCTCCCTCTGAACTGTTGAAGGGTGAGGAGAAGATACCATATCCTCCTACCTCTCACTATCAATCTCCATGTGAGATCCTCTAGACCTCCTTAAGGCTACCTCCTCCTCAAAGGAAACATCCCTGCTCACCTCAATTTGTCTTTGACCTGGGATGTAGATCCAATATGCCTTCAAAGATTCATTGTACCCAACAAATGTACCCTTCCTACCTGAAGGGTCTAACTTCGTCATTTTCTCCTTAGGTACGTCAATGTAAATAGGACACCCAAGTGTCCAACCTCAGGCTTCACTGCGATAAAGGCCTCCTCGAGAGTCATTTTCCTCAAAATCCAAGTCTGAAGATCACATAGTATAAGTATCCACTCAAGGAAGCAACTGTTATAGGCCCACACAAATCTGAATGCACCAGGTCTAAGATCCCCTGGGATCTACTGTCACTACTTGAAAAAGGTCCCTTGGCATTCTTGCCAAGTGCACAGCCTTTGCAAATGCCATCATGCTCTACACGAAGCATTGGAAGACCTGTCACCATCTTCCCCAGAGCGGGAAGAACTCTATAATGTAAATGAGCAAGTCTCCTATGTCATAACTCACTTAGACTGATAGAATCATGCATCAAGGCCTGAAATGGTCGAACTGTCAATCTATACAAACTCTTGGTCTGGTCAGACTGCTTTATGTCTCAAACTAGAGACTATCTAATATGTTCTCTTCTACAACCGTCACTATAGCTCCCTCTCAGAGCTATCACTGGTGACCTGCCTCTGTGGTAACCCGCCTGGAACCAGAAACAATAGCAACATTTCCATGGAAACTTCCATGGGATTTAACAAGATAACCTGCCCGAAACAAGAAACAAGAACAAGAATATCTCCTAGAGGAGATCAATTTAGCTTGCAAACAAGTGCATCTCATAATGATCATAACTTCAATAGATCAAAATGCAATAATGCTATAACAGCTAGATGCATATCAAAAACAATCAAACTTGGAGTCTTCACTTCCAGGGATGGTGCATTGTTTCTCTAAATGCACTGGATCTGAGATCCTATGGATCTACATGTTGTCGCTTCGACAAAAGATCCCTTCTCCTGCAAACACGCTCAAGATAATGATACAATTTTAAACATACACAAGTGCATACCTCTAAAATTGTAGCACCATCCAACTTGTCTTCTAATCTCAAGATTTGCGCAACTTGCAACTGCAACTACAACTGGCGACTGGAAATTGCAACTGCAACAGGCACTACAACTGGCACTACAACTGGCACTGCAACTGGTACTGCAACTGGCACTGCAGCTGCAACTCTCCAATAGGTTGCTCAACGAGCTTGACAAAGCTTAGGTCTTGAGCAGTGGAAAATTGCAGCAAGGTGGTAAATCTCACAATCTTCCTTCCAATGATTAGATTGTTCTGAAGGAAACTTGCTCTGATACCATGTTGAATTTTCATTTCTTTCGTTAACATTGGATTTACCATAGCAATTTAATCTTCTTTTTGCATGCTCGTTTCACCATAGGCGATGCTGCACCAACGCCACCCAACCATCGACACGTACACGTGCCTTCCCCCGAGCTAAGCATATACTGCAGTATAAAGCAGAAGTTTGTCCTGGGAAACCCTTCTACACAAGGGAAGAAAACCCAGCAAACTTTTCTTACAGAGAATATCCTTGCCAAGAACCAGCTCTATCTACTACAGCAAACCAACAAAGGAGAATACTTATCTCCACAAGAGATAACCCAACAATACTGTTGTAGCACACCCTAACCAGAGCGCTAGAGTGTCTTACCTCCACCAGTGCACCACTAAGAGATAAACCCTCCACCTACGCCCTTCTTTCTTCTGCAACTGCAGCTACTACTGCAGCTCTCCTTCAAACTTGCGCTATGTATCAATGTGAGTGTGTCAAATGAGGAAGGCATCACCTTTATTTATACTAATCTGTCCAGTGACTTTTCAAGCAAGGTCGACTTGACTTTCTAGAAATTATATTTTTTGTTTGTCTTTTTTCTTTTGGAGCATTATAATTCTTCTTTATTATTTTTTGTGAGGTTGACTTCTCTTATGGGATCATCTTTGACTTCTTGGCATCTTCATCTATAAGAAAAGTTGTTCCGAAGGTGAATACCTCCAGCTGCTACCAAAAACATCAACAGATAGCGCTATCCATATCCCAACCATGCTAACCACTTTTCACCTCCCGAGTATCATTCATTCAATCCGCATAAAAGAATTGCATCATAGTCATGTATGATTTCTCAAAGGTCAAAATTAAAACATGAATAAATAAATCCAATAAGGCTAAGAGGTGAAGAGCCAAAGTTTAAAAAGCCAAACATTAAACTTGAGCAATGCCCCTCATTAATAAGGCCAATGCCTTTAGTCCCTAGTTTGTCTAAAGAATATCTAAAGAAAAAGGACTTGTTCAATAAACTAAACATGTAAAGAAAAAGGACTTGTTCAATAAACTAAACATTTAAAGAAAAAGGCTTGAATGGGTAGTAAAAAGCGGGTCGAGGATGGTAACTCAATATTAAGCTCCCTCTAAAAGGCTATTACAAGCAAAAATGCCTAGCCAAATGCAACTAGATGAATAAAAAAATAAAAAAAAATAAGACCTACGCACGTTTAAGACTTTGAGGGTCATCACATGAAATCATTCCCCCTTCCCCCTTTCATCATTATTACACATTATTGCCTATCGTTTACCTAGGTACTTAGGAAATATGGGCTTCTTCTTAAGATTTGATGCGTGTATAAGGGTTAATAATGTTCCCCTTGGTAAGACTTAGGCAAGTATTAAAATTAACCCCCTTTGTTATGTTTTGGTTAGGAGTTTGTCACCAGGTGCTACCAATTAATGACTTGCTAATAGGCTAGACCCATCACTTCGAGTGGGTATTGTGCAGTGAGATACGTGTACCATGCCTCAAGATCCTTGACACTGCCTTGGGATCCTTGATGTTGCATGGGGATCCATGTACTCTTCTATGGCCATATCTACAAATATTGGGATCCATAACATTTTCCTTGAGCTCCCTGTATGGCATCGAGATATGTGTCACTGCATTGGGATTCGTGACAATGCATCAAGTCGTGATAGGGATGCCATGTGGACCGTCTGTATGCATCCTCCTTGGTTAGTTGGACACTTCCTTGCATGCTCATGCATTAATTATTCCTTTTGTACCACACGGGGTAATTAATGGATTGGAGAGTGAGTTTGCACATTACGAGGATGATTCCACGTCATGACTTGGACACTTTTGATGACATGGAACATCTATTAGACACTTACTTGAGGAGTGCTAGACCTTTTGGAGCCCACACACACCTTCTTGAGAGGATTTCATGCTAGTACAGCTCGCACATTTGGAGATGGCATCACACTTTTTGATCACATTCTTCCAAATTGGACCATCTCCTAGATATTGGCATCATATTTTTGAGGAGCGCACCTCTCTTGGGCTATATTTTGTCCACATGTGTGGATCTTACATTGTATTTTGACCCTTTCTAAAGGAACATTGTACTTCATGAGCAAATTATGCATATATGTTAATATGATTTTATTTTGCTCGAGGTTTTATTGAGGAAATGGTTTTGAGCTCATGGTTTTTGAACTAGCACATGGTTTTGTAATGTATCGGAGGAGACTTCTCACTTATAAAAGGAGAAGTATTCCTCCATTTTCATTCATTGGAGAATAAAGGAAAGACTTCTTGGCAAAGTTTGGTGTGAGTTCTATTTTCTTGGTGATTTTTCTTCCTTGATTCTATTTGATGCAGTGTTATCAAAACCGAAAACTGGATTGGACCGGTCAAACCCAAAAATTTGAAACCTGACTGAACCGGAAAAAAAACCAAACAAAAAAATCAGTCGACCAAAAACTACATAAAATATTCAAAAGTTGAAAAAAAACATATATATTCATTTCCATCAATACGAATCCAAACCATTTATACACAAATATGCAAAGATTCTCATTTATATAGCAAGAGTGCATATAACCAAAATAGCACCAAGTGCAATACTGCAGTTTCTATTATAGTTTGATTGATTTTATAGTTAACATGTGTGTAATGAGGTCCCCATCTTTAATGGAGTGGAGGCATATTATTGTATGCTATTCATACCTCCATCTCTTTTGATCACATGCACATATCAGGGTAAATAGAGTGCATGTCGGAATAAAAGCTTAATGATAATTTATATGTTAGTGTGAATGATTTTGTGATTGCTCTTCCCTTCTCTTATTTGATTCATTTGAACGCATATTATTTGTTGTTTATGTCTGTCTCATTTTTTTTTCCAAACTTGTAACCTTGGGGGATTCACTCTCGAGTCTCCACAAGGAGAATATTGGAAGATGCTTGTAGTGTCCTAAGTCAGAACTAGAAATATAGAAAAGAATTTTAGAAAATCTTACAAGGCATGGAAAATAAATGTTAGAGTTTACATAAGCGGGAAGTGCATGTACAGATCAAAAAATTGATACATATAATATGAAGTGAAACTGATGGGGACAAACCACACGTGGACAGCTGAGAGAGACCCAAGAAGATACAATCAATCAGTGACTGCAAAATTGGTTTTGAAACATGTTGCTCATTTTAAGACCATGTTTTGATCATTTCTTTTACTTTTGAGGAGCTTTTTTTTGTTTCTAAATTGAAAACACAACTTCTAGTTTATAAAACTCTACATAATGTATAGAAATTGGCAGAAATTTGTTTTTCCTTAAAAAAATTGAAAATCTAGCCGTTTAACTGCGTCGTATGGGTGTTGTGCAGAACCAGTCGAAACCGGTCAGAACATGTCAGTTTCATGTTTTTGGTCGAAACTGGTATGGAACCAGCCAAAAACGGTTCGGTACCACCGGTCCAACCATTTTTGCCATGAAGGTCGGTCCGGCCGATCGGTTTTGTGGAACTGGGCCAGTTTGGATAACACTGATTTGATGACAAGAGTATGCGAAGTTTTCAATGAGCTAAAGGGTTTGCTAGAGAATCAATCAAACAAAGTATGGTTATGAACCTATCTTGTTTCTTATTCATGGTTAGTTCTAATTTACGTTTCTGAAGATAAATGTTTAGGGCTTTATCTTTTCAACATAGGATTAGGCTAATTTATCTTGCATTCTTTGAAGTTTGATTCAGCTACATGATCTAACCCTCTTTGAAGTATTTCTTTATCTTCTTTGTCATAGTTTGAATATCTTCTATGCTCACTTGTTGGTGTTGAAGACTTCGTTACTTCTAGAAGGGAAAATTTGCTAAGAAGACATGGACACCATCACCCAATGATAGGTAGACTTTTTCACTGATTTTTTCAATCAAAAAATAAATATTCAACCATTTTTCTCTCTAATTTTTTAGCTTAATTGCTAGAACTTTCTACATTTTTTATGTTGGCCGATTTTTTATGTGCTCATTCCTAGAAAGCGTTTGAAGGTTCGAAACAATTCCTTTGTTGCCTATCACTCCCTATCAAACACTAGGGTTATTTCACTATTCTAGCAAGTCTGATCATCACTTGTTCTAACCCTGCCAATCTTTGCCTTGATCCAATTTACAGACTGTACAAATTTTGCAGGATATGTCAAGGCTCAAAACCAGAGGGTATATACTCTTTCTGAAGGTCGTTGCAGGTCTTTCTAGTTCCAAACAACCCCTGCTCCCGAGCCATTTCTTAGGTTGCTCCAAGAATTTGATTCTAGTCTAGCACTTTACCTCTTCTATGTTGATGATTGCAGCTTCATGAGACATTCTCCAGGTTGTTCTCCTCTGGACTCAGTTGAGACGATCTGTGAGAACACCCATGTGATGGGTGAGTCATACTCCTCTGGACTGAGTTGAGATGATGTGTGTGGTCTCTTGTCGTGCTCTTCCGGACTAAGTTGAGATGACTTGAGATGGTCTCCTGTCTGACTCCTATGGATTTAGTTGAGTCGACTTGAGATGGCTCTCCAAATAGTACTCCTATGAATGTAGTTGAGTTGATCTGTTGAGGGTGACGTCCCTGTTATTGAGCACATGTGGACTTGTCCCTAGTGGCAGAGCACTAGAGGATGTGTGAGAGATCCTTGCTATATTGTCTACGAGTAATATTATTGTGAAACCCTAATTTTCTATTGTGAAGGGTACAAGTCGGCCCCACCCTGTAAAGATAATTAATAGTGTAAAAGATTAATTATATTTTCAGTTGTACAAGTCGGCCCTATTGTGCCAATAGACACATCCATTTGATGTGCTAGGTCATGTATTTATAGGAGAGTTAGATCCCCATTGTGGATCACTCACTCATTCAAGTCTCATTCTCTAAACGCCTACTTGTAGGGATGAAATGCACACTTATCTTATGCGCTAGCCTTCTTGGTCATAGAGCACCCTCTTGTGTGCGCTAGGGTTTGTGGTGAAAGGGTGATCTTCTCTTGACTCTATAGCAAAGGATTGTTGGGTTTTTCCCTTGTTTGAGAAGGGTTTTCCCAGGATAACTTCTTGTGTTCTTGTGCATGGTTATTCTTCTTGTGACCTTGGTTACTGCAGCTATTGTATATTGTATTGTTGCATTGTTTATGGTTCACATTCATGCTAAATTGAAAGAAACTACATGTCCTTGAGCTAAGCATTAAAAATTCAAAATGGTATCAGAGTAGTGTTCCTGAAGAGCCATTGCACAAGCTATTCCAAGCTAGTCGTCACCTTCTTGTTGCAATTGCAAAAACGGCGCCTTCCATTTTCCTTGTCAAGCTAGTTTTAGCACTTTCCCCTTGAACGTTGAGACTAATTTTTGCACAAGCAGGTACGGCCTAGTTTAGCGAACCACCTACAATTCTCAGATAAAAAATTGAAGAAGTTTTGATTTTCGACCCTAGGATTTCTAGGGTTTCTGCAAAATTCGGTTTCTAGGGTTTCTGTAGAACGTTCAAGTATTTTTGCAGCTTGTTGAGGTTCCTTTGACTCTCTAGGGTTTCTTGTTGGCAGTCATAAGTCCAACAAACCACCCAGAGACCTCCTCTTGAAAAACGCTAGGGTTTCTAACCTAGACGTTAGGGTTTGTGAAGAATCTGCAAGCCATCAGGAACAAAACTTTGGTGGAATATAGGCTTGATGGAACAAGCAACTTCAGCTCCTAGAAGTCAAGATTACACATCAATCTGGAAGAGGATTACCTATTGAGATTGATAGAAAAGACTCTACCAACAACAACAACCGATCAAGAGAAGGTTGAATGGAAGGCAAACGATGTCAAAGCTAGGAAGATAATCATCTATTCAGTAAGAGATCACCTACAACCTCGCATCTCTACCTTGAAGACAGCTTATCAAATGTATGATGCACTGAAGACGATGTTTGAGAGCAACAACACTAACAAAGCTCTCACATTGAAACAACAACTTCAAAATCTTAAGATGGTGGAAAGTTGACACCATTGCTACCTTCTTCATGAAGATTTCAGAGATCAGAGATCAGTTAGGTGTCATTGGAGAAACCATCACAGACAGAGAGCTTGTCATGATTACGCTCAATGCTCTTCCAAGACATTGGGAACCATTCATTCAAAGTATCAGTGGAAGAGAAGACTTACCTTAGTTTGATCGTCTATGGGCAGACTGCACTCAGGAGGAAACCAGACTTATAGCCAGAGGTGTGCAAGACTCCCATCATGATGACAATCAAGCCCTTCCTTCTCATAGAAAGAGAGGCAAAAGAAATAGAAGAAGTTTCGGCAAAGCATTCAAACACAAGAAAACTTCAACAGCTTCAAGTCATGAACATAGAAAAGACATTTCAAAGATTCAATGTTTCAGATGTGACAAGTATGGAGTCTGGACACATTGTGAGAGATTGTCCTACCAGGAAGAAAGGAAGACAACATGCATCCACTGCCGATGTCGATTCAGAACCACATCAAAGAGATGAAGACATAAAAGATGAAGCATTCTTGTTCATTTCAGCACTCTCAAGTATCGTTCCTACTGATAGTGATAATTGGTTAATTAACAGTGGTGCTTCCAGACACATGACTGGATATAGAGAACATCTTACAGACCTTGTGGAGAAAGAGTCTCGGCTGCATGTTGTACTTGGTGATAATGCCAGATATACTGTGAAGGGAGTTGGAACTTCTCCTTTCCAACTAGATTCTGACATACCTCTTCAATTAAGTGAGGTACGATATGTACTTGGGATGAAAAGGAACCTTGTCTATGTTCTACCTTAGAGGATAAAGGCTACAAGGTTACCTTCCCTGAAGGAAAAGTTATTGCATGGCACAAGAACTCACACATGGATTATGCTCGGGTGATTGGTGTTCGAGAAAACAGTTTATACAAATTGACTGTCCGACCAGTCCAAGCCTTGTTACATGATACTACCAGCTTGAGCAAGCTATGGCATAGGAGACTTGCTCATTTACATTATAGAGCCCTTCCTGCACTAGGGAAGATGGTGACAGGTCTTCCAGAGATACATATCGAGCATGATGGTGTTTGCAGAGGTTGTGCTCTTGACAAGAATGGCAAGGGGTCCTTTTCGAGCAGTGACAGTAGATCCAAGGGGATCTTGGACTTGATACATACAGATGTTTGTGGACCCATGATTGTTGCTTCCTTGAACGGATATTTGTACTATGTGCTCTTCATTGATGATCACTCTCGGAAGACGTGGATTTACTTCTTGAAGACCAAGAATGGAGTCCTTGTGAGATTTCAAGAGTTTAAAGCTCAGGTTGAGAACCTGACCGGGAGGAAGATCAAGGTGTTGAGATCAGATAATGGAGGAGAGTACACCTCCCGGGATTTCAGTGATTTCTGTATTGAGGCAGTGATCAAGAGGGAGTACACCGTTCCTTATAACCCTCAGCAGAATGGGGTTGCAGAGAGGAAGAACAAATCCATTGTTGAGGCAACCAAAGCGATGCTACATGATCAGAGTCTACCTATGATTATGTGGGCAGACGCATCCATGACAGCGGTGTAAGTTCAGAATAGGAGTCCTCATAAGATTCTGAAGAACATGACTCCCGAAGAAGCTTTCACCGGAGTGAAGCCTGAGGTTGGACACTTCAGGATATTTGGGTGTCCAGTATACTTTCATGTACCCAGTGAAAAGAGAACCAAGCTAGACCCTTCAGGCAAAAAGGGTACATTTGTGGGGTACAGTGAATCTTCGAAGGCATAACGGATCTACATCACTGATCAGAGACAAATCGAGGTTAGCAGAGATGTCCCCTTTGAGGAAGAGATAGCCTTTTGAAGATCCATAGAATCTCATATGGAGATTGACAGGGAGAAGAAGGAGAGACAATACCTTCTCCCCCTTCAGCAGTTCAGAGAGAGACAGTTACTAATCCAGTTGATCTCGTAGGTCCAGTTGATGTTCCCAGAGACATTACAGTAACCAGAAGAAGCTTGCATGGGCTCGATAGACTTTGTAGGAGGCAGAGGGACATGCAACTCCTCGTGATACATTCCGAGAGAGCAAGAGACCATAGAGATTTTCGAGCTATGTTTCAGCTATGAGCCACATCATTGATACTGAGCCTTCTTGTCATGGAGAAGCAGTAGGTCAGCAGGTTTGGAAAGATGCCATGACCGAAGAGTATCAATCCATCATGAAGAATGATTTGTGGGATATTGTTCTGAGACCGAAAGGGAAGTCTGTAGTGACTTCCAAGTGGATCTATAAGAGCAAACATGCATCTGATGGAAGTGTCGAGAAGTAAAAAGCGATATTTGTGGCTAGAGGACTCTCTCAGGTGGACAGAATAGATTATGAGGAGACATTTGCTCGTGTTTCCCGATACACTTCCATTCGTACGATTATTTCCCTTGCAGCATCCATGGGTTGGAGACTACATCAGATGGATGTGAAGACAACCTTTCTCAATGGAGAAATTGAGGAAGAACTTTACATCAAGCAGCCAGATGGATTCGTCATACATGAGAAGGGGTCTCATGTGTGCAGGTTGAAGAAAGCCCTGTATGGACTAAAACAGGCACCTCGTGCATGGTATGAGAAGATTGATGGATACTTGATGAGTTTGGGCTTCAGCAATAATGTTGTTGGTCCTATATGTTGATGACTTATTCCTCACCAGTTTAGAAAGCCTTATTGTTGAATGCAAGCGTGCATTGGATTCTAAATTCGAGATGGAGGACCTTGGTATGATGCACTACTTCCTGGGACTAGATGTGTGGCAGAGGACTGATGAGATTCTCCCGAGTCAGGGGAAATACACAGTGGAGATATTGAAGAAATTCGGGATGACAGACTGCAAGTCCATGCCTAAACCGATGGTGATGAATCTGAAGAAACTGAGCGAGACTTCTTCTGATTTAGGCGAGATTGATCCACATCTTTACAGACAGTTGATTGGATCATCGATGTATCTGGTTAACACCAGACCTAATATATGCTATGCAGTGAGTGTATTCAATCAGTTTATGAGTCAGTCAAGAAAGACACACAGGATAGTAGCGAAGCATGTGCTCAGATATTTACGAAGCACAGTTGGTTATGGACTGAGATATGCCTCCAGTGTAGACATGAGATTGTAGGGATATGTTGATACAGATTGGGCAGGGAACGCAGTGGACCAGAAGAGCACCTCCAGTTGTTGTTTTACTTTGGGATCTACCATGGTTTCCTGGTGCAGCAGGAAACAGACTTCTATGGCTTTGAGTACCACAGAAGCAGAGTACATTGCATTATGTGTGGCAGTCCGCGAAGTAGTGTGGCTTTGCAATCTCCTTGCAGACATATTTGGACATGAGATGGATTCCACTGCTATCCATTGCGATAACCAGAGTTGTGTGAAGCTCTCAGAGAATCCTATGTTTCACGATAAATCGAAACACATCGAGATCAAATACCATTAGATCAGAGATATGTTGATGATTGCAGCTACATGAGACATTCTCCAGATCGTTCTCCTATGTACTGAGTTGAGACATCTGTGAGAAAGCCCATGTGATGGGAGTGTCATACTCCTCTGGACTGAGTTGAGATGATGTGTGGTCTCTTGTTGTGCTCCTCTAGATTGAGTTAAGACGACTTGAGATGGTCTCCTGTCAGACTCCTATGGACTTAGTTGAGTCGACTTGAGATGGCTCTCAAGATGGTACTCCTATGGACTTAGTTGAGTTGATCTGTTGAGAGTGACGTCCCTGTGGCTGAGCACAGTGGATGTGTCCCTAGTGGTAGAGCACTAGAGGATGTGTGAGATCCCTTGCTATATTGTCAAAGAGTGAGACTTTGGTAAAACCCTAATTTGTGTTATAAAGGGTACAAGTCGGCCCCACCATGAAAAGATAATTAGTATTGAGTAAAGATTAATTATATTGTTTAGTAGTACAGGTCAGCCCTATTGTGCCAATAGACACACTTATTGATGTTTTGGGTTTTGTATAAATAAGAGATAGATCCCCATTGTGGATTATCTCTCTCATACACTCAACACATGGTCTGAAATTAGAAGGACTGAAGTGCGCACTTCTCTTACGCACTAGCTTTCTCAGTCATAGAAGCACCCTGTTGTGTGCTTTCGGGTTTGTGGTGTGGAGGATCTTCTCTTGGCAATATAGCAAAGGATTGTTGGGTTTTCTTCCCTTGATTGAGAAGGGTTTTCCCAGGATAACTTCTTGTGTTCGTGTGCATGGTTATTCTTCTTGTGATCTTGGTTTACTGCAGCTAGTGAATTGTTCTTGCAGTGTTTATGGTTCAGTTAATGCTAAAACGGAAATAAACTATGTGTGCATGAGCTAAGCATTAAAATTCAACATGGTATCAGAGCAGTTCCTGAAGAAGACCATTGCACAGTAAATAAAAGAAGGTCGTAAAGGCTGCTAGACCCCTGCAGCTAGTGTAAGGAGAGGGCCGGACCCCTGTGGTGAAGTTTTAAGGCTGGCCGCAGACCTATTAGCCTTGGCCGATCCTTGATAAGGGTCTTGAAGGAAAACCACAGCATGGAAAAGCCCACTCTAGGGTTGCCGCAGCTAGAAGGAGACCTAAAACAGCAGACTTAAACTCTCCAGGGCTGCCACAGCTAGAAGGAGTCCTAACTGCAGACCTAACCGCAGACCTAAACCTGAAACCCTAAACAAAATTGCAGACCGATTTTTTGAGAAGAACCTGAAGCAGTTATAAAGTGTTATCTGAGGCAGCAAATAAGAGTTTTCTGAGGCAGCCTGAAGCCGTGTTTGCAGAGGTATTTTAGGCCAAATTATTGACAGATCTGAGGCACAGATCTGAGTGGGTTAAGAGGCAAATTTGAGGCAGACCTAAGGTAAATGTCTAAGGAGGAAGGCCGAGCTAGAGGCTTGTTCTGTGGCAGTCCTGAGACTATTTCTGAAGTCTGTTCTAAAGCAGTTTTGTAACAATTCTGAAGCAGTTTTGTGGTGAAATCTGCAACTACAATAAAGTGAAACAAGGGCAGACCTGAGATCTTCTGAAAACCGAACTTGTGACAGTCCTCTATAACAAAATTGTAGCAGCACTGAGTGGATCCAATGAAGCAGATCCAATGACAGTTTTGTAACAGAATTTGGGCCTATTCTGTGACAGAATTAAGGCTACCTTTTCGAGAAAATTTCAGAAGTCAAGGACTTCTCTTCTTGGCACAAAATGCTAGAATTTAAGGGCTGTCTAGTAAACCAGCCAAGTTCTTAATCTGAGTTAGAAGACATTTTCGTTTGAGGTAAAATTTCTGAAACATGTCTCAAGAATAAACCTTGACATGACTTTTGAGTGTGTGCTATAAGTGCACATTATTCAAGGAGACTCGACTTGAATATCAAGGAGACTAGTCTTGCAGCTAGTGATGTCTAAGGTTTCAAGCCCTTGTCACTATGGAACTAGACTTGCAGCTAGTGATGTGCAAGGAAAGCAACATTAGCCACCTCAAAAGAAGTCAAGAAATGCAAGCAAGAACAACGAGGAGTTCTTCTCTATCTCAGTCTTCTCAGAAGAACCAAAAGCAAGATTGAGCATGATTGTAGACTAAGGTAAATTTGTGCTACTTTCCTTATTTGATCATTACTTTGTAGTAACCTTCATTTGATAATGAAGGGTATTATCCCTGGTGTGGGATCCCTCATGACTTGGACCATTCTCCCTGGTACAGCAGTCCAATTTTTCTTGGTTGGTTGTTATCCTAGTACAAGAGGCCATTTTGGTTGTTATCCCTACAGGAGGCCATCTTGGTTATTATCCTAGTACGGACAGTTTTCTTATTTCATTACTGAAGGGCCATGATCCCTGGTACGGGATTCCAATTTTTTGGTTGGTTATTATCCTAAGTACAGGAGGCCATTTTGATTGTTATCCCTACGGGAGGCCATCTTGGTTATTATCCTAGTACGGGAGGTCAACAAAGTACTGTAGAGGCAGTAGACGACCTAAGAAGACATGGGATGTCTCCAGGTTAGCAACACAGGGAAAGGAAGATGTTTATCATTCCGACTTTAGAGGGAGTCAAACTATTTGAGAAGAAGAAAGAAACAATACCTTCTCCCCCTTCAGCAGTATAGAGGAAGACAGTTATTGATCCAGTTGATCCAGTTGATCATGTAGCTCCAATTGATGTTCCCAGAGACATGGCAGTAGGCCAAGAGAGGCCTACATGGGATCGACAGACTCTGCAAGAGGTAGAGAGACATGCAGTGCCTCGTGATACATTCCGAGAGAGAAAGAGACCACAGGGATTTTCGAGCTATGTTTCATCCATGAGCCACATCATTGATACTGAGCCTTCTTGTCATGGAGAAGCAGCAGGTCAGCAGGTTTGGCAAGATGCCATGACCGAAGAAGTATCAGTCCATCA
This sequence comes from Picea engelmannii, assembly GCA_009831015.1. Lineage (NCBI taxonomy): Eukaryota > Viridiplantae > Streptophyta > Pinopsida > Pinales > Pinaceae > Picea > Picea engelmannii. The sequence goes on from ML798958.1 coordinate 469,389, forward strand.
TGAAGAATGAGGTGTGGGATATTGTTCCGAGACCAGAAAGGAAGTCTGTAGTGACTTCCAAGTGGATCTATAAGAGCAAACATGTCATTGATGGAAGTGTCGAGAAGTACAAAGCGAGATTTGTGGCTAGAGGATTCTCTCAGGTGGAGGGAATAAATTATGAGGAGACATTTTTCTCATGTTGCCCGATACACTTCCATCCGTACGATTATTGATCTCGCAGCATCCATGGGTTGGAGACTACAACAGATGGATGTAAATACAACTTTTCTCAATGATGAGATTGAGGAAGAAGCTTACATCGAGCAGCTAGATGGATTCGTGACACATGAGAAGGATTCTCATGTATGCCGGTTGAAGAAAGCCCGGTATGGACTAATGCAGGCACCTTGAGCATGATTGATGAGTTTGGGCTTCAGTAAGAGTGTTGTTGATCCAAACCTATACTACCACATTGTTGGTGACGAGTGCCAGATTTTGTTCCTATATGTTGATGACTTATTCCTCACCGGTTCAGAAAGCCTCATTGTTGAATGCAAGCGCGCATTGGCTTTTGAATTCGAGATAAAGGACCTTGGTATGATGCAGTGCTTCTTGGGACTAGAAGTATGGCAGACGACTGATGAGATTTTCGTGAGTTAAGGAAAATATACAATTGAGATACTGAAGAAATTCGGGACGATGGACAGCAAATCCATGTCTGCATCAATGGTGATGAATTTGAAGAAAATGAACGAGGATTCTACTGATTCAGGCGATATTGATCCACATCTTTACATACAGTTGATTGGATCATTGATGTATCTGGTTAACACCAGACCTGATATATGCTATGCAGTGAATATACTCAGCCAGTTTATGAGTCAGCCGAGACAGACACATTGAATAGCAGCAAAGCATGTGTTGAGATATCTACGAGGCACAGTTGGTCATCACTTGAGATATGCCTCCGGTGTAGACATGAGATTGCAGGGATATGCCAATGCAGATTGGGCAAGGAGCGCAGTGGACCGGAACAGCACATCCAATTGTTGTGTTACTTTGGGATCTACCATGGTTTCCTGGTGCAGCAGGAAACAGACTTTTGTGGCTTTGAGTACCGCAAAAGCAGAGTACATTGCATTGTGTGTGGAAGTCCGCGAAGCAGTGTGGCTTCGCAAGCTTCTTGCAGATTTATTTGGTCATGAGATGGATTCCACCATTATCCATTGTAATAACCAGAGCTATGTGAAGCTCTCCGAGAATCCTATGTTTCACGATAAATCGAAACACATTGACATCAAATACCATTACATCAGAGATATGGTGCAGAGGAAAGCAGTACATGTGCAGTACCTTTCTACACACAAGCAAGTTGCAGATGTCTTCACCAACTGCTTGCCAGGACAAAGTTCGCGTACTTCCATGAGAGACTTGACCTGGTGGAGAATGCCTCCCTAGCTGAGAGGGAGTGTTGATGATTGCAGCTTCATGAGACATTCTCCAAACCGTTCTCCTCTGGACTGAGTTAAGACATTTGTGAGAGAGCCCATGTGATGGGTGTGTCATACTCCTTTGCACTGAGTTGAGATGACCTGTGGTCTCTTGTCGTGCTCCTCTGGACTGAGTTGAGACAACTTGAGATGGTCTCCTGTCAGACTCCTATGGACTTAGAAAACGACTTGAGATGACTCTCCAGATGGTACTCCTATGGACTTAGTTGAGTTGATCTGTTGAGAGTGACGTCCCTGTGGCTGAGCACAATGGACATGTCCCTAGTGGCAGAGCATTAGAGGATGTGTGAGATCCCTTGCTAGATTGTCAAAGAGTGAGACTTTGGTAAAACCCTAATTTGTGTTATAAAGGGTACAAGTCAGCCCCACCATGAAAAGATAATTACTAGAGTAAAGATTAATTGTATTGTTTAGTAGTACAGGTCAGCCCTATTGTGCCAATAGACAATCCTATTGATGTGTTAGGTTTTGTATAGATAAGAGATAGACCCCCATTGTGGATTATCTCTCTCATACACTCAACGCATGGTCTGAAATTAGGAGGACTGAAGTGCGCACTTCTCTTAGGCGCTAGCTTTCTCAATCATAGAAGCACCCTGTTGTGTGCTCTAAGGTTTGTGGTGTGGAGGATCTTCTATTGGCAATATAGAAAAGGATTGTTGGGTTTTTTTCCTTTATTGAGAAGGGTTTTCCTAAGATAACTTCTTGCATTCTTATGCATGGATATTCTTCTTGTGATCTTGGTTTACCGCAGCTAGTGAATTGTTGTTGCAGTGTTTATGGTTCATTTAATGCTAAAACAGAAATAAACTATATGTGCATGAGTTGAGCATTAAAATTCAACAAGATATGGTGCAGAGGAAAGCAATACATGTGCAGTACCTTTCTACACACCAGCAGGTTGCAGATGTCTTCAACAAACCGCTTGCCAAGACGAAGTTCGAGTACTTCCGTGAGAGACTTGGCCTGGTGGAGAATGCCTCCCGAGCTGAGAGGGAGTGTTAATGATTGCATCTTCATGAGACATTCTCCAGGTTGTTCTCCTCTGGATTGAGTTGAGACGATCTGTGAGAACACTCATGTGATAAGTGAGTCATACTCCTCTAGACTGAGTTGAGATGACGTGTGTGGTCTCTTGTCGTGCTCCTCTAGACTGAGTTGAGATGACTTGAGATGGTCTCCTGTCGGACTCCTATGGACTCAGTTGAGTCAACTTGAGTTGGCTCTCCAAATAGTACTCTTATGGATTTAGTTGAGTTGATCTGTTGAGGGTGACGTCCCTGTGGTTGAGGACATATGGACTTGTCCCTAGTGGTAGAGCACTAGAAGATGTGTGAGAGACCCTTGCTATATTGTCTTTGTGAAACCCTAATTTTGTATTGTGAATGGTACAAGTCAGTCCCATCATGTAAAGATAATTAATATTGTGTAAAAGTTTAATTATATTTTGAGTTGTACAAGTCGGCCCTATTGTGCCAATAAACACATCCATTTGATGTGCTAGGTCATGTATTTATAGGAGAGTTAGATCCCAATTGTGGATCACTCACTCATTCATGTCTCATTCTCTAAACACCTACTTGTAGAGCTGAAGTGCGCACTTATCTTATGTGTTAGCCTTCTTGGTCATAGAGCACCCTCTTGTGTGCGCTAGGGTTTGTGGTGAAAGGGTGATCTTCTCTTGACTCTATAGAAAAGGATTGATGGGTTTTCCCTTGTTTGAGAAGCGTTTTCCCAGGATAAATTTTTGTGTTCTTGTGCATGATTACTCTTCTTGTGATCTTGGTTATTACAGCTATTGTATATTGTATTGTTGCATTGTTTATGGTTCAAGTTCATGCTAAATTGAAAGAAACTACATGTCCTTGAGCTAAGCATTAAAATTTCAATATTCTACACTAAGTATATCCCCGGTTCTTACTGTTGAAAATATTTGCAGAGATGAAATATTACTTGGTGTTGGATTCATATCTCTTCTACACTAAGTATATTCTCCCCTTGGCTTAGTTTTCCTAACCTAAAGAGTGGAGTGAATCACATAAGTGACAGGTAGTGATTCACTTGATAGTATCCTTAGGTGATCCCAACGCAGTAAGGTTGGAATTTTCCATTAGGGAATGTCTGAGCAATAACAGGGAGTAAAGCCTGACTAGACAAGACATAATCTACTACACTTGCCCCTCCACCGTGAGTTCAGCAAGTGAAGAAGCAAGACTCTTTGAAATAGGGAAGGTTGTTAAGGATCAATAGCTCATGGGACTCACTAAGCTACAAAAGGTGCATGCCATATCCTACAAGAGGCTCGAAAACATCATCAAATACTTGTTGTAGTACTATTGAATCTCGATTTGTTTCCTTAATGCAAAACACGTCCTCTAAGCAATCATGAAGTGGTATCTGAAGAGCTCTGGTATGGGCACTGAAGTCGCCCATTAAGATGGCATCTCCCATCGTCAAATACTGAATGATGCCAACGTATAGGTCCAAATAGGGGTCTCCATCTGAGTCACTATGAATAGCAAACTACGATGAAATAGGGGGGAAATAACACAATGCCATGTAGATGTCTCTAGGAAGGGAGGTAAATCCACTAAGTTGAATCCACATAAACCTAGCAAACTCATCTAAAGCCACTAGAGAAATCGTATCTCGAAGGGAGTCCCTAGTCAAGCAGGTAACTTCACCTTAACCTATGATCCCACTTGAACATCTAGTCTCTTGTCGACACGCTGAAAACTAGTGATAACCTGCTATGTTTGAGTGGTCGAACAAGGCTCGTGTGAGTCTTAGTAATAAAGAGGATATTGGATGTACCAAGAGCCTCAAAGATCATGTCTGGAGATGACCAGAAAGATTCGTTGTCGTTCCAGCAACCTACTGAGCTACCCGAACCTTGTCGCCTCCCCCAACGAGACCTTCATTTAAAGACCCCATGCCTAGAGTAGCCAAGGGTAGGGGAATCTCGAATGATGGCCAGAAGGTTATGAATGATCACCCATTTCCCTACCTATTGTGTTATTGCAACCAGCTCCCTGGAGTGCTTTAGCTCTGCAACTTGGGATCAAGTGGCATCCTTGTCTAAAAATATCCCATTGGGAAGAGAGAATAGTTTATGCTTCGCACAAAGTGCCTAAAGCCGATCACCAACTAACATAAACTAGATGAATAGTGTAGAATCAACTTCGAAATAGGCACTCTCAAGAGTAAGGTCTCGAAGCTCAAGGTTATCCCAAAGGAAAATAGTGCCAATCTGCATGGGATCCTCGGAAGGAGATGGTAAGGGAAGCCTTCTGACCTTTAAATTCAGTTCTCACGCCCTTATAATGCACCCTTCCCTTTGTTGAGATTTGTACCTTGGGAGGTGTTCCCCATGTTCTTTTGACCTCCTTAGCACATGAGGGAAGGACATGACACTTTGTACCTAGTACTTTTGTCTATTTTCACTTTGACTTTGGTTAAAGTGGAATTTGGTCACTTTTGGATAAAATGAGTATTAAATCACTTTGGGGTGATTTTGGAAACATAAGTGAACTTAGGAAACTTAACCCAAAAGTGGGTTATGATTTAGAGTTGATTGGGGAGATCTCATCCATTCCTTTGGATTGATCTCAACCATTGATTCTTAGGTTTCCTATTCTTGCACTAAGAGGGCGCAAAGGGTCTAAGGACGGCGCACTTGTTCATGGAGAGTTTTGTTCATGAAAGGAGGAGAACTCAAGCTATGGAGATGAGATCAGTTGCATGAGGGAGCTTGGAGGAGGCCGCTAGCTTTCCCTGTGGGAGGCTTGGAGAAGCTAGCTTCATTATTTTACTGGAGCTATTATACAGTTGAGGAGGGCGCATGAGTTTGGCAGACTTATTCCTTCCTGGTAGGATTTCTAGCCATCAGATTTCAGTGAGGACATCAGCTGGAGCTTCATTCCTGTGGAGGGGTTTTCAGTTCTGACATCACAGATGATTTATGGAGCAGTTACAGTGGTTCTGGCAGTTTGCATGAGGGGCGCATCTGCTTGAGGGAGCTTGTGTATCAACTCAGTTGGAGTTGCTATTGTATCAGGTTCCATCATTTATTGTGTTTACTGTAACCCATACTTGCTTTTCCTCA
>ML798958.1:484841-498686 GCA_009831015.1 Picea engelmannii
TGAATGAGACCTAAAATTCTACTTTCTCCATATGAAGTCCAATGAGGTTGGAACCACTCTCAAACATCCTGAAACAATTAATGGTAATGTTAAAAATTTAAGTAAAAGGATGAAAATGAAAGATAAAGGAGAATGTCACTTTCACATTACTATTCATTACTAGGGTGGGTGAAATGGAGGGGGTGCGGGCCTCTTTAAATGGCCCTAGTAAGGACAAATAACCCTCACCTAGAGGGAGAGAGTTATTTGTGCTTTATCTCCCCTCTCTAACCCTAAAAACGCCCTAGGGCCCACGCACAAAGCCAAAAAAATAAAAAAATAAACCAAAAAAAAACAAAAAAAACTCACTTTTTCGGGTTCATTTTCGGGGAGCGCCCGAGTGCGTTTGGGAGCGCTCCGGGAGCGCGGTCCCGGGGCTTCGGGAGCATTGGTTGTAGGTTAGGGAGCGTGGGCGGGAGCGTTTCGGGAGCGAGCGGGAGCGTGGCAGTTCGGGCAGCGGCAGGGAGCGTGGTTTGGAGGACGGGAGCGCGGTTTGAGAGGGTTGGAGCACGGGAGGGAGCGCGGTTCGGGGACGCTCCCGCTCGGAGCGCGCTTCGGGGTTCCGGACTGGGGGGGGAACGCTTCGGCAACCCTGGTATTGGTATGTTGGTTGTATGCTGTAAATTTTTAAATTTACCTACATGCATTAGTTTTTCAACATGGTATCAGAGCTTCCCTGAAAGAAGCCATTTCTACAGAGAGTTATTAGATTTGTGAAGGAGACTACAGTATTTCAGTTTTTGAAGGACGTCAAAAACAAGGACAAGATGATGTCAAGCACTAAGCTTGATGAGAAACTTGAGGGACCTGATAACTTCAGAGCATGAAGTACAGAATATCCCTTGTTCTGGAAGAAAATGACTTATCAGATTATGTTATGGAAGAGGTTGCAAAACCTGAGGAAGAAGAAGCTAAAGGCAAGTACAGGAAGAATCTGATAAGGGCAAAGAGCATAATTGCAGATTCTATAAAATACCATCTTATTCCTCATGTATCATCCTTGAAGACTCTCAAAGAGATGTTTGATACTCTATCTCGTCTATATGAAGGAAGGAACATAAACAGAAAGATGGCTTTGAGGACTCAACTCGAAAATGTAAAGATATAGAAGTCTGAATCTATTCATGCCTTCTTTACAAGAATTTGTCAGATTAATGAACAAATTATAGCTATCGGTGACTCAATTGAAGAAGTTGAGTTAGTAATGACTACTTTGAATGGACTTCCGAAGTCATGGGACTCTTTCATAAGAGGAATATGTTCAAGGAGTAAGTTAACAAAGTTTAGCAGGTTGTGGGAAGATTGTGTCCAAGAAGAAGCAAGACTAGAAGCAAGAGAAGAAAAGCTAAGTGATGATGAAGATCAAGCTCTTGCAGCCCATTTCAGGAAAGGAAAGAAAAAGAAGGAAAATCATCATCCACAGAAGAAATTTCAGAAATTTGAGAAAGGTAAGAGAGACTATTCTAAACTCAAATGTTTCTGTTGTGAAAAGTTGGGACATCTTGCTAGAGATTGTCCTCTCATAAAAGAGGTCAAAGAAAGGAGGAAAAACAAAAGACATCATGCTCATATTGTTGAAGATGATGAACCTATTTTCAAGAGAGAAAGAAAAGAAGATTCAAATGAACAATATGTTTTGGTGGCAGCTCTTACTAATTCAATAAATTATGATGATGAAACATGGCTTGTAGATAGTGGTGCCTCCAGGCACATGACTGGTTTTAAAGACTCTCTTTCAAATATGACCAAGAAAGATTCTTCTCATCAGGTGAGACTGGGTGATAACTCTTCCTATCCTATTAAGAGCATAGGGAATGCTTTTTACAGCTTAGATTCAGGAAAACATTTGAAAATGGAAAATGTTTTATATGTACCTGGTGTGCAAAAGAACCTCCTATCTATTTCAGGATTGGAAGAGAAAGGATTCTGAGTAGCTTTTGTCGATGGCCAAGTTCTTATGTGGTCAAGAGGAAAGAATATTGATGATGCTATTATAATTGGTATACATGAAGATGGGTTATACAAGTTAAAAGGAAAGGCAGATCAACCCTTAGTACACAGTACTATAAACCCATGTGAACTGTGGCATAGAAGGTTCGCTCATATTCACTATAAAACCTTGCCAGTTGTCAGCAAGATGGTGAAAGGCCTTCCAAAAATTCAAGTGTTCCACAATGGTGTGTGCAAAGGATGTGCACAAGGAAAGAATGCGAAAAAGCCTTTTCCAAGCAGTGACAGTAAAGCAAAAGGAGTTCTAGATCTAATTCATTCAGATGTGTGTGGACCTATGTCAGCCACTTCACTCAGCGGGTATGTTTACTATGTTTCTTTTATTGATGACTTTTCTCGCAAAACTTGGATTTATTTCTTAATGAATAAAGATGAAGTCTTTAGTAAGTTTAAGGAATTTAAAGCTCTTGTTGAAAATATTTCCGAGAGAAAAATAAAGGTTTTAAGATCTGATAACGGAGGAGAATTCACATCTGGTGAATTCAAGGAATTTTGTAAAGAAGCTGGGATTAAGAGGGAGCTTTCTACTCCATACAATCCTCATCAAAATGGTGTTGTAGAAAGAAAGAATCGATTAGTTATGGAAGCAGTTAAAGCCATGATTCATGATCAGGACTTATCAATGTACCTTTGGGCAGAAGCAGCAAGGACTGTTGTATATGTACAGAACAGAGGTCCTCATAAAGTTCTTGAAAATAAAACTCCAGAAGAAGTGTTTTCTGGAAAAGTTCCAAAGGTTAGTCACCTAAGGATATTTGGTTGTCCAATGTATATTCATATTCCCAAGGACAAAAGGACAAAGTTGGATCCTTCAGGTAAGAAGGGTATATTCGTCGGATACAACAAAACATCAAAGGCATATAGAATATATGTTCCTGGATACAAAAAGATTGAGATCAGCAGAGATGTTATCTTTGATGAAGATGCAGCATTCTGCAAATCAAAAAGAAATCATGTAGATGAGGTACATGATGAGGAACCTACAGATTCTAAAGTACCAGATACAGAAGAAGAAGAGCTTGTACCTCAGAATCATGATATGATGGAACTTCATAAACCTGCAGATTCACCCACAGAAGTGATTACATATCATAGAAAGCCAAGTTGGACTCATGAACTCATTCAAGATGCAGAAAAGTATGGTGCCCCAAATAAGACTTTCAGAGAAAGTAAAAGACCTCGATTATATTCCAACTATGTTGCACTTGTGTCTAACATCATTGATGCAAAACCTTCCAACTATGAAGAAGCCATTGATAAGAAAGTGTGGCAGGATGCCATGATTGAAGAATATCAATCAATTATGAAAAATGATGTTTGGGACATAGTTTTGAGACCAAAAGAAAAATCTGTGGTAACATCTAAATGGTTATACAAAATCAAGCATGTTGCAGATGGTAGTATTGAGAAATTCAAAGCAAGGTTTGTAGCTCGTGGGTTCTCTCAGAAAGAGGGAATAGATTACGAAGAAACATTTGCTCCTGTGGCAAGATACACTTCCATTAGAGCTACTATGGCTATAGTTGCCAATATGGGATGGAAACTACATCAGATGGATATAAAGAGTTTCATATGGGATTCTGGTGACAGTAGCGGGGCAAGTCATTTATAGGTAGGAGGTGGGCTATTCTATTTTATTCTTATCCAGTATGAAAAAGGATTGGCTCTAAGATTACTCATCCAATATGAAAAAGGACTGGCACTGAGTAAGACAGTTCTTGGTGAACTGTATAGCTTCCTCTAGCATATGGCTAGTACGACAGTTCTTGGTGAACTGCACAAACAGTTCTTGGTGAACTGAGTGAATAAAAATCATCTAATGACAGCGGTGTGCTCACTAGAGATGCTACTGATCCCAATGCTAGCTATGGATACAAAACTTCTCTTGATGAATAGATTCTACATGGATCAACAAGTCAATAGCCAAGTAAAAACAAATGGATGTAACAGTTGGTACTTGGAAAATACCTTCCTTGCTAAGAGGGAGTGTTGAATTATATAGCTTTGGAAGCTGTTTTCCCTATTGTAACTAACCATGTAAATAAAGTTTTGATATAGTGTTAACTTTATGTCAAGCATCAAACACATGACAAGTGTCAACCTTATGACAAAACAACCATATGCCATGTGTCAACCTCATAACACCTCTAAGAGGGTTGCTTAGGGAGGTTGTAGTGGCTAGCTTAGGGAGGCTTTTTAAGAGGGCTGCTTAGGATGGTTGGAGTGGCCAGCTTAGGGGTTTTCTTAGGGTGGTGGTATGACAGTTGTATAACAGTTGTCATACAATCCTACGACAGTTGTTTAGGGCAGCCTCTAGAAGAGACAAAGTAAGTGACCTTTGGGAGAATTAGGAGGTGGCTCTTAGGAACTTTAAGAGGTGGCTCTTGGGAACTTTAGGAGGTGACTCTTGGCAGCCAAAGGAGGGCAAGTATGACAGTTGTTATACAATTGTCATACATTCTTAGGGGGCTGCTTAGGGCAGCCAAACCAACCTATAAAAAGGGGCATTCACTTACCATTTACATATCTTTGTTTTGCTGGACTCTTCTGTTTGAGGCAAGGCATCTATTTGTTGAAGAATTTTCTGTTGGTATATGGCTGCTAGTTGTTGGAGTCTTCTGTTGTTCCTTGTTGATATAAGGCTGCTACAAATACTATGTTAAATCTTCCATAACTCTGCTACAGCAAGAAGGAAAGTTTGTTATCTTTTGGTGAGTTTGTCAAGTTGTTACTATAAGTGTTAGTTCAGTTATTTGTGAAGTTTGTAAGTGTTGAAAAAGAGGTATTGTTTCATCCCTCTGAGTCCTAGCTAATTACTCTAAAGTCTTGTACTGGTATTGTACTTTGTTGAAGAATCTAAAGAGAAGTTTTGACTGGGTTTTCTACCCCAAGAGGGTTTCCCAGGGTATACTTGTGTTCTCTCTGTGATTGTCTCACTTTCAGTGATCTTGATATATGCAAGATGTATTGGTATGTTGGTTGTATGCTGTAAATTTTTAAATTTACCTACATGCATCAATTTTTCAACAAGAAAAACTCGTGTTTAATGTCTTCTTTTAATCCATCCATGTAAGCTTCCAACAAATGATCATCACTTATGTCATCCACCCTTGTGGCCAATACCTGAAATTTTAAATTATAATCTTCAATATCACCTAAGTTCTTGATTCTTGTCAATTGATTGAAGTAGTCATGTTCTCAAACTTTCCCATATCGTGCTTCTAAGTCTTTTATAAACAAACCCCAAGTATAATGATAAAAATAGGGCTTCCTTTTAACTACCCATTGATATGGTTTTATCTCAAAGTTAAAAGTTGCTATGTGAATCCATTTCTTATATTCCATAATATTATGCAATTCAAAATATTGCTCTATTTGGTTCACCCATGTAAAGACCTTTGTTCCATCAAACTTCTTAAATTCAATCTTGGGAAAGTTGAATTTAGGACCCCCATCATAATTAACTCCACTAATAGAGATAAATCCACTTGAAAAATGCTTATTATATTCAACATGAATACTACCTTTATTTCCACAAGTCACATTGATCACAACATCACTTTTAGGAAGCCTCCAATCTAAGGTTTGTAAAATGGAATTTTGCAATTTCACCATCTTTTTATCCATCAAATTTTTCATGTCATTCTTATTTTCATCCAATTTATTTTGTATTTGATATTCCAATTCTCTTTTAAAGTATTCCTGAGAATTTTTAATAACACTCATTTCATCAACTTGGTTTTTTAATTGGGTTAGCCTATTTTCAAAATCTTCACTTTCTTCATAAGTCATGTTTGAGATTTTATGAGAAGTACCAGTATTATTTCTTGTAGCACCTTTTGCCATGTGAAAAAATAATAATGCTTCTTTTTTCCTATTTATCACAAATTTTGAATCACCAAAATTAGATCTTCCAATAAAAAGTTATGCCAATTGTAATTTACGTACCTTTCAAGCTCTTAATTTGGAGTATCACTTGATGGTTGACCTTTGTCCTGATATACCTCTAAACTTTGAAACTTTATAAGTCTGAAATTTTTTCCTGTAGTAATCTGATATGACTTCTTAAACTCCTGAAAATTTCACAGTCTGAACCTTCACTGATAAAAATTTATAGCAAAAATACCCAAAATGTCTTGTTTAAGACTAATATAAGGATTAGTAAACAACCCTAACTTCCACGAGATATATATGTCACAGTTTATAATGATTAAAAATCTGAAAATTTTGTCACAAGTAATTCGCTATGTCTCCTCAGCATTCTGAAAATTTTAGAGTTAGAAATTTCACAGAAAAAAAAAAAAGTTACAGCGAAAATGCCAAGTTGACTATTTTAAAACTGATTTTAGGATTAGTCAAAAACCTTGTCTTACATGGACTATATATCCGAATGTATACCAAATGTTTGACAACACAGGTATTCCAATAGAGGACGAACAGCTTCAGTAACCACTCACACAACTAGATCAAAGATCAACACACCGATGTTTTGACATGGTAAAACCCCTACAAGGAAACATCCATGGCCCCAGCCAACGCAGCCACTTGGAGCAGTTTATTAATGCAAAAGAAAAAGATTACAGAGAGATTTTACAAGAGAGTTTCTCACAATCAATCATCGGCAAATGACCCTCCATACTCTTTAAATAAAGATCATGGACCAATCGGGTGTTAAGTCACGAATCAATGGTTGTTAAGATCGAGGAAAATATGAACCGTCGGATCACTCTATGTCATGAACATATCGTGACCATCGAATTTCCTAACTACAAATGCATACTAATGCATACTAAGGAAACACACTTTTACCTAATGACACATTAAACCAAATAGATCTTAACTAACCCCTAAGTGTTTAAATATCCTAACACCCCCCCTTAAGAACAACTTGGGATAGGATTGAAGGATTTACAATAGTGACACAATAGGAGAAGGAAAGAGGCATTAGAGACTATCCCCCCTAAATGACAACTTCTTAAACTCCTAACATAGATCGAAGTTTGGAAAACTTCGCTTTTTTAAGAGACTTTGTGAAAATGTCTGCAACTTGATCTTTTGTAGGGCAAAAGAGCACTTCAATAACTTGATCATGAATGAGCTTTCTGATGAAGTGCATGTGTAGCTCAATATGTTTTTGCGTTGATGTTGAACTGGGACTTTGGCGAGCTTGATGGCACTTTGATTGTCGCACCAAAGGCTGGTCGGATGTTGCTGTTGGAATCCAAACTTTGAAAGGATCTGTCGAAGCCACAAGGCTTCCTGACTTGCATTTACCGCTGCTCGGTGTTCTGCTTCTGCTGAAGAAAGTGCAATAGCATGTTCTTTCTTACATGCCCAAGTGACAGGTCTTGAACCAAGGATGAAAACATAACCTGCAGTAGACTTTCAATCATCAGGGTCGTCGGCCCAATCTGAATCAATGAGACCAACCAATAAAGAAGTCCCCCCTGAATTGTAATGTATTCCGAACTGAACTATACCACGGACATAGCGAAGTATCCTTTTAGCTGCTTTCCAGTGGCTTTCATGGGGTGTTTGCATATACCGGGAAACCTGAACAATAGCAAAGGAAAGATCAGAATGGGTATGAGTCAAGTATAAGAGGCTACCAACTAACTGACGGTACAGGGTGGCATAAACTTCAAGAGTAGTACAGGCGGCAGTAAGCATGAATCCAAACTGAAAGGGAGAAGGGGAAGGTTTACAATCGTCCATGTGAAAGCGACGAAGAAGGTCACAAGCATACTTAGACTGGGAAATAAAAATCCCTTCATTGGTTTGCAAAACTTGGAGGCCAAGGAAATAGTGCAAAAAACCTAAGTCTATCATTTCAAATTTCTTCTTAAGGTTGGTTTTCACATGGTTTAAAAGTTGAGTCGCTACCAGTAAGGAGAAGGTCATCAACATAAAGGACAAGGATTATGAGATGGCTTCCGACTTTCTTGGTATAGACATTAGGATCAGAATGGCATCTAGAGAATCCAGTGTCAATAAGAAAGTTGTCCATTTTGGCATACCAAGCTCGGGGAGCTTGCTTAAGACCATAAAGAGATTTCTTAAGGCGACAAACAAGGCTAGAGTCATTCTGGACATAGCCAAGAGGTTGTTCCATGTAGATTTCTTCTTGCAAATCTCCATGCAAGAAGGGAGATTTAACATCCATCTGATGGACCTCCCATTTATGTGAGGCAGCAAGGGCAAGAACAAGGCGGATGGAATTCATTTTGGCTACAGGGGAAAAGGTTTCATTACAGTCAATTCCTTCAACTTGGGAAAATCCTTTGGCAACTAACCAAGCCTTGTGTCTGTCAACACTTCCATCTGATGCATGCTTAGTTCTGTAGACCCATTTACATCTGACAAGTTTTCTTCCTTTTGGAAGAGGTACAAGATCCCAAGTATCGTTTTCTATTAAAGAACGATACTCTTCATTCATTGTTGTATCCCAATCTGGATGACCTGAAGCTTCTTCAAATGTCTCTGGATCATGAGTCTTTGAAACTTGAGCCAAAAGAGAAGAGGCTCGCTAGAACTGTGAACGTGTTTGATGCTGATCTGAAGGATCACCGACAAGATCACTAGCTGCTTCTCATGTTGAACGGATCCATCTAGGAAGCGGTGGCGTTGTTGTTGGTTCATGTTCAAAGGACTCATCTGGAGGAAGGTGAGCAATCGGAGGTGGATTTTCATCCTCACTATCATCATCTGAAGAAGAAACTAGAATAGGAACAGAAGAAGTCACAAACGCTGAAGATGGCTCGCAGGCCAAAGAAGGCACAATCGTCGAATTAAGCTCGCAGGCCAAGAGATTTCATCAAATTTAACATCTCTTCTAATAATAATTTCATTACAATGTGGTTGAAGAAGTCTATAATCTTTGACATCTTCAAAATAACCAGCAAATATACACTTCTCACTTTTAGGCTGCAATGCTTTCCTTTTCTCATCAAGAATGTGATCCCATGCTATACTGCCAAATACATGGAAGTGACTTACATCTGGTTTAATTTTAGTCCAAGCTTCTTCCGGTGTTATATATTTAAGAGCCTTTGTGGGAGTGTGATTTACTATGTAATTTGCACAGTTGATTGCTTCCACCCAATACTTTAGACTTCATCCCTTAGATTGGATCATACAATTAGCCATTTCTTTTAATGTGCGATACTTTCTCTCAGCAACACCATTTTGTTGTGGTGTATATGGAACAGTTTGTTGCATTTGGATGCCTTGTGTAGTGCAGTAACTTGTAAAATTATTTTTCACATATTCACCTCCATTATTTGTTCTTAACTTTTGAATTTGATGTCCAGATTGCTTTTCTACAAGGGCCTTGTAGGCCAAAAACTTTTCAAAAACTTCGCTCTTAAGTTTTAAGAAGTAAACCCAAGTACGTCTGGAAAAGTCATAAATGAGAATTAAGAAATACTTGCACCCGGAAAAAGAAGGAGAAGAAAGAAGAAAGTGGACCACACAAATCACTGTGAACAAGCTGCAAAGGGCTCGAGGCGTGCCAAGAGGCACGTTTGTCAAAATTGTCCCGATGATGTTTGCCAAGAACACAACTGGCACAAACACCATCTTTGCATGAAACAGGAGGAAGACCAGTCACCATCTGTTGATTACATAGTTGTTGCAATGAGCAATAGTTTAGATGACCAAACCACTCATGCCAAAGTTTGCTCAAGTCATTGTTATGAGCAACAAAAACTGATGAAAAAGATGATGACCCAAAGTTGTCAAACTTGTACACTCTGGTAATATCATCAGAAATTCCAGTTGCAAGAACATGTTTATGATCTTTTAGATCATTGATTACAACTTGGTGAGGTGAAAACTCTACGGTTTTACATTCACCTGAATGAGTGATTTGATATACTGATAGAAGGTTACAAGAAAGACTTGGAACACATAATACATCATTGAAATGACCATATCTACTTGAACTATTTCAGATCCTACAACACTAAGAGATCTATCATCACCAACAAATATTTTATTGGTGTTACATTCATTTAAAGCAAAAAATATGTCTTTATCCTTAGCCATATGATAAGATGCTCCAGAATCAATAAGCCACTCATCAGAAGAAGAAGTAGAAGTTGTATTGAAGGAGAAACCAGAAGCAGAAAGTGCATGTCCATGAGAAGAAGAGGAATCAATACTGATGTTGTGCTTCTTCATTGCTTCTTCTAAAGTTGCCATCTTCTTGAAACATTTAGACTCATCATGACCATCTTTATCGCAAAAGTTGCAATGTCTGTCAGTCTTCTTATTTTTATATTTTGCTCCTTTGTCACCATTAGGAGCTGAAGTTGTCTGAGTGGGTTTGGAACCCTTATGTTATTTGTTGTTGTAGCGAGGATGTTGCTTCTTGGGATTCTTGGGTTTATCTTTCTTTTGGGCGACTAAGGCTTTGTTGAAGGTACCTCCAGTGCTGATCACTCCAAGTTGTACAAGTTTATCTACCTCTCTAATCAAAGCAGCACAAAAGGACTCAAGAGGGTTTTTGATAAGCTTTCCCTAGAGCCTCTCTCATGGCATAAAAGGTAGATACAAACACAGAATATGCACTACCTAGCTTAGAAAGAATAATATAGATGCAAGGCTTTTCCTCCATCCTTATCTCACATTCTTCACATAAAATTCTGAGTGTTTTAAACTTAGATAGATAGTCTCCAATGCAAGAAAAATCACTTGGACTTAAAGTCAGTACTTGATTTTCTAATGGTTGTGCTCGAATAATATTGAGTTTACCAAACACAGATTCAATCTTTTCCCAAGCTTCATCGGGGTCATCAATTTTTTTAAGGTGAAACCTTAAATCATGAAAGATGGACATTCTGATTAGTCCACGTGTTTCGTCACTCCTATTAGCCCATTTGACTTTCTTATCAGCATCAGTGGGTTATTTTTCCTTTCCCAAGGTAATCCAGTACAAGCCTTTACTTCTTAATAAATCCTCGATATGAGATTTCCATTAGAAATAGTTGGTGCTAGTAAGCAAAAGATTATTGGAAGAAGCCATATCAAATATGTAGATAATATGAATTTAAAAACTGAAACTGATGATCTGGATGGAAAGATCTCGAAAAATTATGCGGTTTAAAAAAAAACGGCACAAAAAATGGACTTCGGATGTAAAAGTTATGCCCTTTTAAAAAAAGGCATAAACGGTAACCAAAGAACCACATGGTGGTGTAAGTTGTTTTATGAAGTGACCCACTTTTATAAAGAAAAGTGGGGATCACTTTTACAATGAAGTTACTTTATAAAAGAAAAGTTGCATGCAAAATAAATAACTCTAAAATAAAATATTAAAGCTACTTATAGTGATTCACTTTTATACTTGAAGTGAAATACACTTTACAATTTGAGCATGAGCTTTTTCAAAAAAAGTAACAAAAAGAGAGACTTGAACTCAAGACCTCTTACTTAATAAAGCAACTTTTAACCAAATGGTCTAGCAAAACATATTGTATTGTTTAGCAAGAGGATTGTGGGTGTTGTTGTTGTGGAAGACGGCCTTGGAGAGCGTGCTCAAAAAAAATTATTTTCACACAAGAAAAAAAATTTGCTTCTCAATGACAACAAGGGTTAGATATCGGTTAGCGTACCCGGAAGATGCACATTTTCCTATATGTTTCTGATTTGTCGAGATCGCACAGGGTGAAGAGCATACGCAGATCTAAAAGAGTAGCAACCCAGAAACAAATAATATAAAACCAACATAAAACCAAAACAATACTCTGCAAAAATTTAAAAAATGTGTATTCGGGCTTTATACCTTCGGATCTGACTAAAATGGTTGTATCTTAGGCAAACGGAAACCTTTTCTAGTGAAACGAAAAGTGTTCCTGACTGAAACGAGCGCTCCGGATGCAATGGAATAGTCCTATCAACCCATAAATGTACGGAAATGACAGAAAATGAAGATGTGGCAACTCGGCTTCACGATCTCGATCTACAACAGGAGCAGGTCTTCAAACAAGCTTTGATACCATGTTCGACAATACAGGTATTCCAACAAAGGACGAACACCTTCAGTAACCACTCACACAACCAGATCAAAGATCAACACATCGATGTTTTAACGTGGTAAAACCCCTACAAGGAAACATCCACGGCCCCAGCCAAGAGAGTTTCTCACAATCGATCATCGGCAAATGACACTCCACGCTCTTTAAATAGAGATCATGGACCAATCAAGTGTTAAGCCACGGATCAATGGCCATTAAGAACGAGGAGAATATGAATCGTCAGATCACTCTATGTCAGGAACCTATCGTGACCATCGGATTTCCTAACTACAAATTCATACTAATGCATACTAAAGAAACACACTAAGAAACACACTTTCACCTAACGACACATTAGACCAAATAGATCTTAACTAACCCCTAAGTGTCTAAATATCCTAATAGCAAACCATAATTTGAAATTTGGACCACCTATACTAGGAGAAATCTCCTCAGTCTCCGCCAAATTCCATTGTCTAAAACCTCCCAGAACAAAAGTTATAGCAAATATCCCAAGATGACTAATTTAAAACTAAATTCGGGATGAATCAAAAACCCTATCTTCCATAGGTTATATCTCCAAACTTATAACAACCAAGAACCTGAAATTTTTACCACAGGTACCTTGATATGTCTACTAAGTAACCTCCAAATTTCGTTGTCTGAAATGGCCTAGAAAAAATTTATAGAAAAAATACCAAGATGACTCATTTAAAACTTAATTCGGGATGAGTCAAAAACCCTATTTTCCATAGGCTATATCTCCAAAAGTATAATGACCCAAAACCTAAAAATTTTACCACAAGTACCTTGATATGTCTTCTAAGTAACCTCCAAATTTCTCTATATGAAGCGGCCCAAAAAATAAAGTTATAGCGAAAATTCCAAGATGACTCACTTGAAGAAGCAAAACCCTCCGATCAATGCTCTCAAACCAAGCGTTTTGATCCAACGCCTTAAAAATGACAAAAAATCAATGAATACAGTCCACTTCGAGGGGAAAACCTCCTTTGACAATATATCCAATTCAGAATACAATATCAGATGAGATAAGATGATCCTAAGACTAGGTCTCCATGGCATATATATCGAAGACAAAGGGTACAATTACAATGAAAGGGTGCAATGAAGAGTTCTAGCCAACATACAAATATAACAATAGAAATGTAATAATTCAATAGCTAGGGATTAATAAGGGATTTTATACATAACCTGGGGCTTTGTCAAAGGCCTAACACCAACTATCCAAAAATCCCTAGCTAGGGTAAATCATCCAACCCTAGCTCAACCAAGAACATCAAAGTGCAAGAATCTCTCCAACACAACCTCCAAGGGATAAACCCTAACCCTAGAACTCTAATATGCTCTAAGAAACTCCAAGAAGACCAAGAAACCCTTGTGCCTCAAGAGAGAGAATGAGAATACAAGTACAAGTGAAGACTTAAGAAAGAGAGAGAGAGAGAGAGAGAGAGAGAGAGAGATGAAGTGAATACTCTTTTCTCTTAGTCACATCTCATCACAAGAGTGAATACAAATGAGTGAATGAATATGTTATGGAAAGACTCTCTCCTCCCTCTGTATATATGAGAGGTAAGGGAGGCCAACAATACTACATGGGACTAAGCCCTTACAAGCAACCTGTAATGTTCCTGACTTGGCTAGTCTAGGAAACGTTGCTAATGTGTGTGTAGGATCAAAGGTTTACAGCATATAAATGATCATACAAATAATAAACGCGACAAAGGACTGCAAAGTTTGTATTATGATATCTCTGTGGATT
>ML798958.1:502018-515795 GCA_009831015.1 Picea engelmannii
AAACAAACCTATTTGAATAATGAAGAACTGACTACTCAATTGACACGCTCCACCAGTTTCATGATATGATATGGTAGATTTGATTTCCCCTCAAGCTTTGAATTCAATTACATACTTGTTATGGAAAACCCACCACCTCTGACTTTGCATTTGTTCTTGCATCTTCATTTTACATTGTTATCATCTTACACCATGTTTAAAATGGGGATGAAAAGGAAACAAAATTGTTGGTGAGACCTGCAGTACCTTTATTAGCCCCCTTATTTCCTTGATTTGTCAGTTTACATGCCATATTACCAGCTAATTATACATTATTTTTCTTCTCTGCCTTGGAACTCTATGAACTTTGGCAAGGTGATTCTGAAGGCACACTTCTCCAAGCTTAAGATCATGAGGTAGCTACGAGATGAAACCTCAAACCCATACACATGCACAAAAGGGCCATTCTCTTTTCCTACACCTGAGAGATCGAGTATTGAAATTATTTTCCAATTATTGCATTTAAAAAAAATCTAGCAACATTGATTATGTTGTGGTAGCAATTTTTACTTCTAAGTATGTGAGATCGATAACCACGAGATATGGTAGCAATGTTAACTTCTAAGTATATGAAATAGAGAACTATGTAACGAGACTGCCTTCACTGTCATTTATTGAAGAAATGATTCAATCTCAAAGTTATGTTAGCTCGTCATTTATGCAACAACAATCTCTTAACGACATTTTTAGCTTCAATGTTCAATTATAACTTACCACCCAATCTACCAGTTGGACCTCCTCCTCTAAAGCCACCACCACCACCAGAACAATATACCTACCTTCCCTTAGATCTCAACAGCCTGTAAACCACCATCTTCAGTGGTTCGAAATTGCTTGCCTCAAACAAAGTCGTCGACCACACCTTCCTCACAATCCTCCTCCATTGCCTCAACGTTGGAAAAGCAATGTGTAATGGAGCCTCAAAAAACCTAGGCCTCAAGTTCTCGCTGCCCCTTCCTCGTGTCAAACCTACAACCTGCTAGAGATTCTAAGAGACACCTAAAGAAGAACAAAACCATAACATTTTGCAAGGCTCTACTGCTCTTCTTCTTATGTTGCTCCATCCCACAAATCGACTAGAGCGTACAACACAAAAGCGATCTGATGGTGCTCATGCCACTACCAATACAGGGAAGACCCTCATCTTCCACCATTTCAATATTGTAACTTATCCCTTCATTCTCCTCCACCTCAATCTCTAATTGACATTTTTAGCTTCCAATGGTTCAACAGTGAATCCATTGCATTGATCCAATTGTAGAAATTTCTAGCCCTAGGTGACTATTGTCCTTATGATCTTAATTAAACAACTAAATTGTTGAATTTAATTAACGTAGAAATTAATTTCAGACCAAAGCATCAATGACACAACATCTAGAAGAGTAAATAGTAGAAGCATAAAACAATTTCACACATACATGGATAATTTCTCCTTCAAAATCAACTTTTCATTCCTTATTCAAAGCTTACAAGGAAACCTCCACAATCTGCCAAACTGCCAACTGCACAATTAATCAAAATTACCTCAAAAACAGATTTGCACAAAAACCGAGAATAAATAGTCTGTAAGGAAGACTATACAGCCTAATGTACGAATCAGTACAATTATCTGGATTTGTTGTACGACTCTGTACGATCGTACAACTCATATGATTGTACGGATATGTTGTACATATAGTCTTTGTACGCCCCCTCCCCCCCCTCCCTCTACTATGGCTCCTCTCCTGCTCTTCAATTCTGCCCAGCTGGTTGTTGTCCTTGTCCAATAAAATAACTATGTCTAAACTCTCTATCTTCACCTATCTTTATACTTTTAGTTGAAACCTTAATCTACCAAAACCCTAATCTCTCGATGAGATCTACAGTTGAGATTAATCCTAGACAAAGTCATTAATTAATGAAATACATTTTATTAGACTCGATAGATAAATATAATACTTTTCACTTTTTTCCTAAAGTGAACTACAAAATAGAGTTACTTTTCAAAATATCTTGAACAACTTCCAGCACATTCAGATTGAATCTGTGCAAAAGTTCCTATTCAAGCTATATATCTCAACACCAATAAAACCCTACCCCTTCTTTTCTTGAACAAAATCACACCAAAATTGCATATCCAACGGCTCTTGTCCATCTCGAAAATCAAACTTATTGATGCCTCATTGGATTTCTCTAGACATTATTTCCACAAAGGCATTGATCACAGAACTGAGAATTAATATCAACACAACATTGCGTTGCCATTACACATTTTTTCCACAAGGGGCAATTTGTGTAAAATGGATCTTAACATGTCATTTAAGGCTTTTGCAACTTTCTCCACCAAACATTTTATTGTCCCATTCAAAGGATTGTGCAAAGATTGGGCCGCTTGTTGAGGTCTTTATTACATTTTGTAATGGCTCTTTACTTGCAATATTGGATTTTGTATTAAGCATATTCAGGTCACATTCAACACACTTTATCGAGCTCCTCCCTTACTGGAATGTATCCACCCCTGATTTCCTTCAGCATTCACTTCCCCAGTTTCGGGGCTATGCTCGTGATAGACCACTGAAGAGAGACTAGTGTATCTTTCTCGTTGGTTTGAGCATGAGTGCGGAATCATCAAATTATTTAACTTGTGTGTTGAGATTCAATACTATGGTCTGTTCCAGATATGCTCCCTCGTGTTGATGCTATCCCGAAGTCATTAAAAGTTTTACATGTTCAAACTTTCATCAATACAAGTTAGAAGTGGTGAATATGTTGTATTCCTAGGAAGTTTTGCAAATTGAATTTTTATATTCCTATGACAACCTTTCTCTATACTTTCCTATTAACAAAGAAGTCGTGAACTTCATACTTCAAGATGATCTTGATTCCAAAGGATGGTTAAATACAGTCAAGATTGCACAAAAAACATACTTTTGCTAAAAACAGACAAAACAAAACCAGAAAGAAAAATTGAAAAAACATGGCGAGGTTGATAGTAGGGGAAAGAACAATATATAAAGAACGGCTGCCAGAACACAGCGGAAAAGGTATTTTAATATTCAAAAATAGTACAGATGCAAAGTAAAAAGGTGACTTGTGTGAGCATATCATATGATAGTTGAAGAATTTTGAGGTTCCTATAGGCTGCCTATAGGCCTGTCTTGTGACCTCTTGTTGGGCACTAAGTTCAAGGGTTTTCCAAATTGTTTTTCTTTCTGTTTATGACAGCCAACAATTCTGATATTTCTGCCAACTAAATCTGCCCCTCGGGAAGTGATTTGCTGCCCCTTTGTAGATGTTGTTTTAAGGATTTAAATAGGAGGTTTTCTGTCCAAATTAGCACACATAAACCTCCACAAAAGCAGTAAATACACTCTAGGATCTTTAACACCTACAGCTGATAAGTAAATAAGCAAACAATGACAAATGAACACAAGTGCTTTTGGTAACCATGACCCTGGAAAAACCCTCGTGGGGAAAACCAGTAAGAGAGTAGATATATTATGGAGATCTCAAAGCAAATGCTACAAGTAAATGAACGAAGGAACCTGATACAATAGTAAGCTTCTCTCAAGCTTGCTTTGGAGTTCCTTGAAACATGTGTCTGCTAGATGACTTGCACCCCTCCTAGAGATTGTGCCTCCTAGATAGTACTTGCGCCCCTTAGCTGCCTTGGCTCTTGAAATGAAGCTTGTGCCCCTCTCTTTATCTTGGATAGCACCATTCACAAGTGTGCCTCCACCAAAACATGAGTGTGCCCCATCTCATGTGCACCCCTCCTCAAGGTAAAATGCGCCCTCTCACAAATGTGCCCCTCCTCAAGGCTTGGTGTCGATTCCTCTACTAGAGCACCCTCTCACGAGCAAAAACAACCCGACTCAAGCTTCCATGGTGCACCCTCATCCTTGCTTCTCCTCAACAATGGTGCGCCCCTCTCTCTGGTGTGCCCCCTACTACTCTCCTCCACTCTAAACTCCAAGTGAATAAGTGAATCTCTCTTTTTCCCTTTTTCCTCCTTTAGCCTCATCCGTAGGCTAACCTAGAAAACCAATGGCCAAGATTAGATCTTAGGACAAACCTCCAATCAATGGTTGAGATTAAATCTCAAAAATGACTTAAGTCTCCTAAGTCACTTTATGTTATAAAAGTCACTTGACTTACGTGAAATAAAGTCACTTTGACTTTATAACATAAAGTAAAGTGGTGGGGGTCAAATATTTCCCCCTTTGTGTTTAGAGACTCACAAACACAAGGGGACCACTTTCCAAGGTACCGAAATCTCAACACTCCCTCTTACCGAGGAAAGTGTTACTCACCACTCCCAACTTGTCCCTGAAGTAGACATCTGTGCCCCTTGGCAAGGACTCAGTGAGCATGTCTGCAACCTACTCATCAGAAGTGGCCTCGAAATCTAATATGCTCGTCACCATAGCCAAGTGGGACCCAAACCTCTCTGGAGCCCTGCTCTCTCTCATCAACCTCTAAGGCTCTCCAACATACTCCTTGGCTTCCTTCAGGGTCTCCTGAAACCATTTCCATTTCCTCTTCCCTGAAGTAACCTCCTGTGAAGCAGTCTCCTCATACCCTTGACTCTCATGCACAGATCTCTGCAAAGTAGTCTATGACCCTGAAGCACCTGCACCAACTATCTATATACTCAGCAACTATGAACTTGAAACTGTCTCGGGTGGACCAGTCACCACTGAACTCGATGTACTCGACACCTGAGGTTGTGTACCCCGCTATGCATCACTCTGTATCTGTGGGACCTCCTCGGACCTCAACTCTATCTCTCAATTCCGGAGATCTCCTGAATGCTTTGCCCTCCTCGAATATGACATCTCTCCTCACCACCACTCTCCTCAGTGATGGAATGTTGATCCGGTAGGCCTTCGAGACCTCTGAGTATCCAACTAGAATCGCCTTCTCTATTGTGGAATCTAGCATTGTCCTCTTCTCTGAGGGTACAAGAGAGAACGTCAAACACCCAAAAATGCGTAGGTGCTCAACATCAGGCCTACTCCCAGTGAAGGCCTCCTCAGGAGTCTTCCTCCCTAAAACTCTATGCGGACTCTTGTTCTGCAGATACACTGCAGTACTACAAGCCTCTTCCCATAAGTAGAATGGAAATGCCTGATCATGTAGCATCCACCACGCTGCACCAACTATGGCCATGTTCCTCCTCTCTGCAACCCCATTCTGCTACGGGTTGTAAGGAAAGGTCAATTGCCTTCTGATACCCTGCTAGGTACAGAAATATGCAAACTCCGTGGAGGTATACTCACCTCCATTATCTGACCGCAAAACCTTGATCTTTCTTCCTGTCTAGTTCTCCACAAGAGCTTTGAACTCTTGGAACCTCTCGAAGACCTCACTCTTGGTCTTCAGGAAAAGATCCATGTCTTCCCGGAGTGGTCATCAATGAAAGTAACATAGTACTCCCAACCACCCAAGGAAACTCGTGACACAGGCCCACACACATATATGTGTATCAAGTCTAGTACCCAAGTTGATCTACTATCACTGTTGGGAAACACAGTCTTGGTGTACTTCCCAAGAGCACACCCTCTGCACACCTCCTGATGCTCAACACTAAACTATGGCATACATGTCACAATCCCTCTCAACGACCTCAGAGCTCCATGATGCAAATGAGCCATCCTCCAATTCCATAGCTCGCACAACTAAGTGTTGTTGTTACTACTTGCCAAAGCATACAAAGGCTGGAAAAAAAAAATGTACAGGTTCCCCTCTCATGTCCCAATCACTCTACCAGAAGTGACACTAGACCCCTTAGGGTGAATGAGGACCTTTGTCCCTCTGAAGGACACCTCAAACCCCCTATCCTGAATGGAGGAAACTGAAATGAGATTCTTCTTCAACCCCAAGACGTACAATACATTCTTGAACACTAAGGGTGACATCAACTACCTTTCAAAGGAAACTATGCCATGCCCAGCCACCCTGACTATGGTGTCGTATCCAAGCACTATCTCCAACCTGATCTCTGGATCTCTGAGATCAGTGAAGTGCTCTCTCACACCTAACATGTGACTCGATGCTCCACTGTCAATGTACCAGATGTTGGATGGTGACTCAACTGTCGAACCACAAACTATCAAGGAACACTCCCTCTCAAACTGAGAAGCAAACTCTGTTGATGATTGCAGCTATGTGAGACATTCTCCAGCTTACAAACCTGTGAGGATCATTTCAGCTATGTGAGTCTTTCTCCAACTTACAAACTTGAGAGAAAGCCACTAAGAAGGGTACGTGGTTCCTACCTGAGACAGAGTTGGAACGTAGAGATGACCTCCTCCATTCAGAGAGTTGAGAAGAACTCCAGATGATTATCCAGTGGGAAAGGCGATCTGTTGAGTTAGACGTGCCTGTAGCTGAGCACAAGGTGAATGTGTGAAATCCCAAAAGTGTTGGGTGCATCGTCATGTGAACAGAAATAAAGATGATGTATTAGCCTCCTCTGAGTAGCAGAGTTGACGAGAAACTCCAGATGATTCTCCTGTGTGAGGCAGTGGGAAAGAAGATCTGTAGAGTGGACGTGCCTGTGGACGAGCACAGGTGAACATCTGAAGAAGTGGTTCTCCTGTGTAATGCAGTGAGCCAAAGATATGGACATCCCTCTGGATGTGCCCCTAGTGGATGAGCACTAGTGGGTGTATCAAATCCTTTGCTATATTGTACAAGAGTTAGACCTGCCTGTAACCCTAAATGTAATGTAAAGGGTATAGGTTAGCCCCACCTTAATGTGATTTTTAATTGATGTAAAAGATAATTAATCTGGTTAATATTAATTATATTACAAGCTAGTGAGGTCGGCCCTGTTGTGCCAATAGACACTTTTGTGGACAGGTTCAGTTTAGTATAAGTAAAGGTAGATTCCCCATTGTGGATACACATTTCTCACATGAGTTTGGAAATTTCAGCAAGTATATCTCCTTGGGAAAAGTGCGCACCTCTCTTGGGCGCTAGTCTTCTAGGGTTTGAGCACCCTCTTGTGTGCTAGGTTTTATTGGTGGTGAAGGTTTTTCTCTTGAAGAATACAGCAAAGAATTTGGCTGGGTTTTCTTCCCTTGTTGAGAAGGGTTTCCCAGGATACTTCTTGTGTTCTTGTGCATGGTGTTTCTTCTTGTGATCTTGGTTGTTGCAACATTATTGTTTATGGTTAAGTGAAATGTTAAAAATGGAATGAACTTCATGCTTAACCTAGCTTATGAAAAATCAACAAACTCGTCCTCCACTGCTATTGCTGCAGTACCACCCGGCTTCTTCTTCTTCCTGTTGGGACATTGTCCAGCATAGTGCCCATCTGGTTACAAGCAAAGCATCTCACTTTGCTCATATCCCTCTACTGCTCACCTCCTCTCTGTTGTTGTTGCTTGGCCCCACATTTGGACCCTTGCTTGGTCTTCTTCTTTCCCTTTGCCAAAAGAGCAAGATCACCCTCATCACCATCCTCACCTTGTTGTTGACTAGAAGATCCGGAGCCAACTCTAACCTCCTCCTGCACAAAGTCATCCCAAAGCCTCTCCCAACTGGACAAATGGTCTCTAGCCACGATGCCTTGTACAAAACTCTCCAAAGGTTTGGAAAAGCCATTTAAGGTTGTCCTCACCAACTCTAAGGGATCTACTATCTCGCCAACTGCTGCCAACTCATCACGAATCTGAGAAAATCTCATGAGGAATGAGGTAATTGTATCAGTCTTTGTCATCTTGGTGCCCCTTAACTTCTCTTGGAGCACCATCTTCCAGTTCTGGTTAGGGCTCTGGTAAAGACCACACAAGCACTGCCACATCTGAAATGCAAAGTCCTTACCAAACACATGAGGTATGACATGGTCCTTGACCGCATCAAGGATAGTCCTTTTGGCCCTGATGTTCCTCTTCCGGAACTCAACCATGAGCACTGCATCTGTAGGAGGTACTACAGGATTCTCCACAATGTCCCATAGCTCTCCCTCCTCCAAAATCAAGACTATCCTGGCCATACACGGAGACCAATTCCCAGCCCCCGCTAGCCTATCCTCCACCCTCAAACCTGCCACTACCATAGCTGCCATCTTATGCTAAAAACTGATGCTACTCTGACTAAACAATACTGATGCTAACTGTTGTGAGGTGAAGAAGAAAAAATCTGCCTCCAACACACAAAACTCAAGTGTGAAAATGAAGCTTCCAGCCAAGTGAAAAATATGCCAACTGTTTGCCACTATATCAGCCAACTCATGTGCCCTTAGGCTCTGATACCATGAAGAATTTTGAGGTTCCAATAGGCTGCCCAACAGGCCTGTCTTGTGACCTCTTGTTGGGCACTAAGTTCAAGGGTTTTCCAAATTGTTTTTCTTGCTATTTATGACAGCCAACAATTCTGATATTTCTGCCAACTGAATTTGCCCCTTAGGAAGTGATCTGCTGCCCCTTTGTAGATGTCGTTTTAAGGATTTAAATAGGAGGTTTTTGTTGTCCAAATTAGCACACATAAAACTCCACAAAAGCAGTAAATACCCTCTAGGATCTTTAACACCTACAGTTGATAAGTAAATAAGCAAACTATGACAAATGAGCACAAGTGCTTTTGGTCAACATGACCCTGGAAAAACCCCCATGGGGAAAACCAGTAAGAGTAAGATGTATTATGGAGATCTGAAAGCAAATGCTACAACAAGTAAACGAACAAAGGAATCTGATACAATAGTAAGTTTCTCTCAAGCTTGCTTTGGAGTTCCTTAGAACATGTGCCTGCTAGATGACTTGTGCCCGGGCTTGGAGATTGTGCATGTTAGATAGTACTTGTGCCCCTTATCTTCCTTGGCTCTTGAGATGAAATCTGTGGCCCTCTCTTTGTCTTGGATAGCACCCTTCACAAGTGCACCTCCACCAAAACATGAGTGTGCCCCATCTCATGTGCGCCCCTCCTCGAGGTAAGATGTGCCCTCTCACAAATGCACCCCTCCTCAAGGCTCAGTGCACCCTCCTCTACTAATGCGCCCTCTCACAAGCAAAAACACCCTCACTCAAGCTTCCATGGTGCGCACTCTCACAAGCAAAAACACCCTCACTCAAGCTTCCATGGTGCGCCCTCATCCTTGCTTCCCCTCAACAATGGTGCACTCCTCACTTTGGTGCACCCCCTTCTCCTCTCCTCTCCTCCTTCACTCTAAACTCCAAGTGAATAAGTGAATCTCTCTTTTGCCCTTTTGCCTCCCTCATCCTTAGGCTAACCTAGAAAACCAATGGCTAAGATTAGATCTTAGGCCAAACCTCCAATCAATGGTTGAAATTAAATCTCAAAAATGACTGAAGTCTCCTAAGTCACTTTATGTTATAAAAGTCACTTGACTTAAGTGAAATAAAGTCACTTTGACTTTATAACATAAAGTAAAGTGGTGGGGGTCAAATATTTCCCTCTTTGTGTTTACTCACAAACACAAGGGGACCACTTTCCAAGGTACCCAAATCTCAACAATAGCAATAGGCTGGTCATGAATGACTTTCTTTGTGCCATAAAATACTTCGGCCATATGGATTTTAATGCTGCAAAATATTACAATAAAAGTGCACTGAAAAGCAAATTTTGGATCCTCTATTTAAAAGAAAAGCACCTTCTGTAGCCATTTCTTTAGGCGATTGTGAGGTGTAGACTCCTCTTTTGGCCGCTTCTTGTTATTTTTTATCTCACAGATAGTTTCTAGCATAAACTCCATCT
Source organism: Picea engelmannii (assembly GCA_009831015.1). Lineage (NCBI taxonomy): Eukaryota > Viridiplantae > Streptophyta > Pinopsida > Pinales > Pinaceae > Picea > Picea engelmannii. The sequence continues at coordinate 511,760 of ML798958.1, forward strand.
GTCAAAAATGCAAAACAAAAACTTAGGGCCAGTTAATTTCACTTGTTCCAACAACCATACAGTGTTATTATGTAATGCAGCACCATACCCTCTTTCCACTGATTTTTGGCTTTCCATCTTGTGTTCCTGAAGGGAGAGCTTTCAACTTCTGCACCTGCTGTTGAACACCAACAACAAAATCTTTCATGGCAGCTGGATCGTCACGCCTTAAGCCCATGCCACAACCTGCTCATATCACCCAAAAAAGGTAGTGTCATATTTGACATGTGCCAATTAGTTTCTTAAGTCATAACATTTAATATATAAAATACAAAAGATGTAAAAGTGAAAACATCACGCCAAAAACTGCATACATTGTAAGATTGTCAATATTGTAGAAACATCCAACTCTTCCAAGCGTTGACTTAACAGAGTAAGAAGGTCGTAAATTAAGTCACTGCAAACACCCCGGCAAAGCCACAGATAGTCATCAGCACTGTTATAAATAATTGCATCTACAGATATCTAAAAGGCATAAAGGATGAGATCATTTCCTTTTTAGAAAGATGTAAAGCATAGGATACAAGGTAATCTCCAGGGAGATTTAGTCCAAGTGGCGAGTGAAGTAAGCTACAGTTTACGATTACAAAGTCAGAATGGTTGTTTAACCAAAATAATCTATAGGTTCTCAAATAACAAATCCATTCATTGGGACATTCCAAGCTGATATGGTTGTATTAGCACCTGAGACCATCATTGCAGTTGGGTCAACAGGACCAAGGTAAAATCCACTTTTGTTAAGAAAATGGGATAAAAAGATGAAAAATCATGAGTGTTAAGACCATGGAACTACAAATAATATCAATGACTGTCAAAAAGCGATAAATTAATATCACAAGATTAAAGATAAGACAGAGAAGAGTACTAATGTGGAACGGAATTTCAACAAAAGGATATGCCATTGTAGCAACATACCCTGTAACATCACATAGATAACAGCCAAAAGGCGAAGATGGCCCATGAGGGATGACATCGAAACCGCCAGCAATGTTAGCAGTAGCACTGCACTAAGGAAAGATGCTATCACATCAACCCAGGGACTTGCACTCCAAAGCCAGCTTCCAAATTGGCGAAGTTTTTGGTGCAAGTAATGACTTATAAACCCTCTTTGTCTCAGAATTGTTATGTATGTGCGAATATTCACAACACACACACACAGCCAACAACGATGTTAACACACTACACAATAATCCCCACATAGGGGCATTCAGTTGTGCCATTGTAGCAAGATCACTTATAATATTACATAGAAAACAACAAGCCAAAGATGGCCCATCAGGCATGACACCAAAACCATTGACAATGTTAGTGCTCGAGTGAGGAAGGGTGCTATCACAACAACCCACGGACTTGCACCCCAAAACCAGCTTTTGAATTGGTAAAGCTTTTGTTGATCGGTAATGCACTATAAACCATCTACATCTCACAATTGTTATGTTTGTGGGATTATTCACAACACTACCAAAGTGAGGGAGGATGCTATCCCATCAACCTGGGGACTTATGCCCCAAAGCTAGGTTACAGATTGGCAAAGTTTTTAGTATGGGAAATGCCTTAAAAATCATCTTCGCCTCACAACTGTTATGTATGTGGGATTATTCACAACAAATACAACAAGACATAACTCCTACCCTGACAAAGGTAAATAAAACATGGTGCATTAGCAACAACCACCTCTCCCAAACCATAAAAACATAATGTTTCAATAAGAGAAGAGGAATTAAATTAGCTGAGCCTGAGCTTAATGAATGGGTAAATGAGATTCTAAGGCATTTTAAATACACTGTATTGCAGTAAGATTTCAAAGAGAAACATAATTTAGAGACCTTGCCATATCAACAGTAGAATTACATGAAGACCAAAAGGAGTACAACTCTAAGTTAGAAACGTGTAAGCTGTGACCTATTGGGGAAGCTCCCAAGGTTCAGATTTCTACATTAAATACATCACTAAGAACCCTAGAAACATGTTCAGGTTGTTGTGATGTGAGTGTCAATGTGATGAATACATTGTTGAGGAATGCAGCTATGGGAGACATCGTCCAACTTACAAACCTGTGAGATGTGGAACATAGCAGCTATGTGTAGTCTTTTTCTCAGCTTACAAACCTGAGAGAAAGCCCCTATGAAGGGTTCGTGGTTCTTGCCTGGGACAAAGTCAGGAACGTAGAGATGGCCTCCTCCATGATGTGAGTGAGAAGAACTCCAGATGATTATCCGATGTAAAAGCGATCTGTTGAGTTAGGACGTGCCTATGGCTGAGCACAAGGTGAACATGGGAAATCCCAAAAGTGTTAGGCATATCATCATGTGAACAGAAATGAAGATGATGTGATGGCCTCCTCTGAGCAGCAGAGTTGACAAGAAGAATCCAAATGATTCTCATGTTGGTTGCAGTGGGAAAGCAGATCTATAGAGTGGACGTGCCTGTGGACAAGCACAGGTGAACGTGTGAAGACCTGGTTCATCTGTGTAATGAAGTGAATCAGGTCCATGGCATCCCTATGGATGTGCCCCTAGTGGATGAGCACTAGTGGGTGTGTCAGATCCTTTGCTATATACTGTTCAAGAGTCAGACCTACCTGTAACCCTAATTGTTATGTAAAGGGTACAGGTCGGCCCCACCTTAATGTGCTTAATAATAAATGCAAAAGATAATTAATATTGATATTAATATTAATATTAATATTAATTATTATAATAATAATAATAATAATAAATTATATAGTAACTTAGAGAGGTCGGCCCTGTTGAGCCAATAGACGCCTTTGTTGAGTGGTCAAGTCTAATATAAGTAAGAGATGATTCTCCATTGTAGAATCATATCTTCCTTGTAAGTTTGGAAATTTCAGCAACTACTTCTCTTTGGCAAAGGTGCGCACCTCTCTTGGGCGCTAGTGTTCTAGGGCTTAAGCACCCTCTTGTGTGCTAAGTCATTCTTGGTGGTGAAAGGTCTTTCTCTTGAAGAATATAGCAAAGGATTTGGCTAGGTTTTTCTCCCTTGTTTGAGAAGGGTTTCCCAGGATATATCTTGTGTWCTTGTGCATGGTGTTTCTTCTTGTGATCTTGGTTGCTGCAACATTCTTGTTTATGGTTAAGACATGATGAAATTAAATGAACTACATGCTTAACCTAGCTTATGAAAAATCAACATGGTATCAGAGCATAGGTCTTGAAAGAACCCATTGCACAAGCATTCTTCACAAGAAAAAGGAAAAACGTCAGTGTTGTCATACAAGAAAATTAGGGCTTTTATTAAAGAATATTTTCAGCCTCAAAACCATCTAGAAAAGTGCGCCCTAACCCAAAGAACTCTTTGGCACCTTCAACGCACCTTTTCAATGGGTAGATCTCTCGGAAAGTGAAACTCTAATTTTCACAAAGTACCAGAAGTACCAAAAAACCAGAAGTACCAGAGTACCAGAAGTACCAGAAAACCAGAAGCACCAGTCTAGAAATCCGATGGTCAAGTTTGAGGGGGTAAAATTTGGATTTTCATAAATCTGACTGCACCAGCTTACTCGCCTCAGCTCAGCGCATCTATCCCCTGGATCGGAATTTCAAAAATTGAAGTTTGAAAAATTAGGGTTTCCTCAGAAAACCCTAAGTTGCAGTTGCAGTTGCAGTTGCAGTTGCAGAATCAGTTGAAGTATCAGTTGTTGTACCAGTTGTAGTCACCCTTGAAGTCTTTTAAAGAGTTATTATCGCTGCTACCAGATGGTGCCACTACCTGCAAATGTTATCAGAGGTATGTACTCACATATGTTTAAATTGTTAAGCTTTAAAGGGTATTTGCAGGAGAAGGGATCTCTTGCCATAGATCCAAAAGGATCTCAAGATCCAACAAATTCAGAAGAATAATGCAACCCAGGTTGATTATTCTGATATGCATCTATTTGTTATGACATTATTTTGATCTAGGTTGCATGTTGAAGCTATGACCATCATACTAACCTTTGGTCAAAATTAAAGTCAAGATATTAGATGGATTAAAGTTG
>ML798958.1:532989-546002 GCA_009831015.1 Picea engelmannii
TTTTATGACCTAAAAAGTAAAATTAGGTCATTGATACACTATATATTGAGGGTTTTGACTCTCATTTTATCATCATTCATCACTCACTCATTAGTGAGGTCTGATTTTAGCGCCCTATTGGGGTTTTTGGCTGATTTAAGAGAGGTGCACTTGTTGAAGGAAGACTTTTTTGGCATTTATGGTGTTTGTCTTTAAGGAAGGTTTTACAACTAGGGTTAGCATGGTTATTTCTTGATGAATTGTAAGTGTTTTTTTCTACAAAACTTCTTATTGAATGGTTGTAATCTAAATTTCTTGCACATTACTTATAAATTTGTTGAATCAAAACCCTAGGTGACAAGCACATTTAATTGGTCCTTGTCTCATGTCCCCTAATAAAGAAATTTTCAACCATTGAAGAAGGAAGACAGAGCCTAGCCATAGCTACACTCTCATTTCTTCTTCTCCCTGAGCTAGCCATACTATCCAGAAGCCAAAGAGAGTGAGACGTCCTTGGCCTAGTTTTTCTACACCAGGGTCGTACCATTCTAGGGTTTGCTGAAAAGGCCTTGCTGTAGCAACTTGCCCCTTCAAACCCTCATGCTTTGGTTGTCTTTGCTTTATCTTCAGCTAACCGGTTTGCCAATTTGATCTAAAGAAGGAGGAGAGAGCACGAGGCCTTGCTTAGGCAACACCGGAGTGAGCCTCTCTCCCCTAGGGTTTCGTTTCTGAAGTCCTGCTATTGCAACACTTCAGAACCCTTCCCTCTAGTCTTTAGTCACCCTCCTTCAACTCTTGTGTCCTTCTTATTGACTCCATTAAACCCTAAGGCACTGATCTAAGCCTCCAGCATTGAAGTGATTTGATCCTAAACACTCTCAAAATACTTTTTTTTCTTTTGGTTTTAAACCCTAGTCCTATTGTCGCCGTCATCATTGGCTATTATCATCATTGTGCAGCAACGTTTTGCCTTATAAGCAATTGAATGGTGTTTAAAGCATTTATTGAATGAAGGATTGATTGGATATATTGATTGCTACATCATTTTGGGTATTTATTGGTGGAGTGATATTATTTCATTGCTATATTGACAAACATTGACTTCATCAATATTTATTGTTATAATTGCTTATATTTTGAATTAGCGGATGATCTTTGATATATTAAGTACTAACCAAGATTTGCACGTATAAGTTTCTTGTTGCTTTGTCCCGGACAGGTGCTTTTTCTTCTTCTTTGGTTACTTCTTAATATTGGTTGTTTAGCCGGATCTTCTGCTCAATGGTGACTTGTGAGGGGCATTTACACTTTTGCCTTATCATCCTTCACCTTCTCAAAGCTCCAGGTCACCAGGGACGTCTCCCTTGGGCCTTACCACCCAGAATAGAAAGAACCATCCCATTGAGGTGACATTGGGTGGGATTGGTTCCTGTTACGCCAGTTTATCCCTTTATCTTCTGACCTATTACCATAAATACAAACTGTGCGATAACAAGGGGCATTGCCCAAAAATATATGTGTTCAAATGTGTGTTGTTTATGATTTTGTTGTGTGCATTTTTAATGGTTAACACTCAGCTGTAAATTTCCTGCATAGTTTACAGAATTTATATCAGCAGTAGATTAAATTCTGAGTTGTTAAATTATTGGCATAAAATTTCTGATTATTGGGTTTCAAGAATTTAGCATGGTATCAGAGCTGAGATTCTTAATAGTGGCACTGAAGACTTTGGCACAAGGATTTGCAGAGATTGCAGGGGTTTTGCTCGAAAAAAAGGAAGGGAAAAGTATTGTTGGTCAGTTGGACAAGGATGGCTATCGGATTGAGGTTTGAGGACAGGCTAGACAGGGCTACGAATTTTAGACCATGGAAAGAGCGGAGTGCATTGTTGTTGGAGGAAAACGAAATCTGGGACATTGTGGATAAAACTAAGGTTGTTCCTGTTAATATTTTTGGTTTAACTACGGAAGATATTCTTGTATATTTGTTTTGGTCAAACCTTTAAAATGTTATTATAATTATATTGTTCAAGTCAGCTCAACAGAAATTATTATATTATTGGTATTTTACTTATAATTGTAAAAAAATCCATTGTGTCTAGTTGGCCCTGTTTAATGGGTTAGTTAGGTCAAGGGTCATGTCTCTTAAAGAGACACTATTGTGTATAAATAGAGGATAGGTTCCTCTCATTTGGACACACACTCACACACTTCTCTTGTGCATCTTGGAGCGCATAAGAAGGTTTAGCGCACAAGTCTTGGACACTGGTTCTTTTGGTGTTTTGATCTTGGTCTTTCTTGGAGAGCTATAGCGCATCATTGTACTAGTTGAAGGAATCTATATTGAGGATTTTGGTTGCTGGGTTTTCTCCCCCACGAGGGATTCCCAGGATAATCTTTGTGTTCTATTGTATTTGTGATTGTCTATCTTTCAGTGATCCTACTATAGTTGCTATTGGATTAAGTAATTGTAATTGTGTAACTAGAAAATTTAAAATTCTAACATGGTATCAGAGCAGGCCTGAATAGAAGCTAGTTGCAGATCTAGAAGCCTAAAAGGGAGTCGTTTTCAGTCTAGAGACAGTTGTCGGACAAACCAAGACCATCAAAAGGTTCACCCTAGCCTAGCTCACTTTTCCAGTGGACCAGTTTTCCAGTTTGCAGCTACTGCAGTTAGGGTTTCACCCAAACCCTAAGGTTGACGTTTTTCCAGTTTCTGGGGGAATTTTTACAAAGCAAGACCACCAAGCAGCTCGCCTTAGCAGAGCGCACCAACTGGTAAGTTCAGTCTTTCAATTTTGATCATATTTTTGTGTGGTCCCAGGCAGGATGACTACCGGAACAAAAATCAATGAGAAGCTAGATGGAGTTTATAACTTCAGGGCCTGGAGGTACAGAGTAACCCTTCTTCTTGAAGAACATGAACAGGATAAATTCATGATAGAAGAAGTTCAACAACCTCAAGGAGATGAAGCTAAGGCAAAATATAAGAAAGACCATGGTGAGAGCAAAAAGGATTATTGCAGACTCCATTAAGGACCACCTTATCCATCATGTATCATCATTATCTTCTCCAAAGCAAATGATGGACACCTTAACTCGTCTATTTGAAGGAAGCAACATAAACCGAAGAATGACTCTGAGATCTCAGTTGAAGAATGTGAAAATGCAGAACTTAGAAACTATTCACTCCCACTTCTCAAGAGTGAATCAAATCAAGGAGCAGATAAAAGCCATTGGTGACTCAATAGAAGGAGAAGAGATGGTGATGACTACCTTGAATGGCCTCCCAAGGTCATGGGATGAATTCATCGAAGGAAGAAGCTTCCCAAGTTCAGTAGGCTTTGGGAAGATTGTAACCAGGAAGAAGCCAGGGCAGCTGCAAGGGAAGAAAAGATGGCAGATGAAGATCAAGCCCTAGCCGCCCACACCAGGAAAGGAAAGAACAAGAAGGAGCATTCTTTACCTAAGAAGTTTAAGATGGGTCAAAGAGACAACCCAAAGATCAGATGTTACTGTTGTCAGGAATTGGGACAATTTGTTAGGGATTGGCCCCTCATTATGGAAATTAAGAATAAGAAAGGAAGTAAGAGGCATCAAGCTCACACAATTGAAGATAATGAGCCTCCCAAGAAGGTTGCAAAGCAAGATGAATCAAGTAATGAGGATTATATTCTTATCTCAGCCCTCACAGGTATTGTTACTCATGGAAGTGACACTTGGTTGATAGACAATGGTGTTTCCAAGCACATGACAGCCTATAAAGACTCCTTATCTAACCTTATTCATAAAGATTCACCTCACAAGGTGAAATTGGGTGATGACTATCAGTATCCAATCAAAGGTGTTGGAGAAGCTTCCTCCAAGTTAAACTCATGCAAGCCAATGAAGATGAAGGAAGTTCTCTATGTTCCAGGTTTAAAGAAGAATCTTCTCTCAAATTCAGCATCGGACAAGAAAGGATTTAGAGTAGCATTTATTGATGGTCAAGTTCTTATGTGGCCTAGAGGGAAGACCCTTGATGATGCAGTAGTGATTGGAGTTGAAGGAGGTCTCTACAAATTAAAAGGGCATTCAGACTCCGCAATGGTTCATGATATTGTGAATCCCAATGAACTATGGCATAGGATATTTGCTCACCTACACTACAAAGCTCTTTCGGTTGTGAATAAATTGGTGACAGGTCTTCCAGAAATCCAAGCAAAACCAGATGGAGTGTGCAAAGAATGTGCACAAAGCAAGAACGTGAAGCACTCCTTTTCCAATAGTGATAGCAGAGCCAAAGGAGTTTTGGACATCGTGCATTCAGACATGTGTGGACCGATGTCGACAGCTTCACTAAGTGGGTATGTATATTATGTATCTTTCATTGATTTATTTGTTAGAAGCAAAGAATGAAGTTTTTGGAAAATTCAAAGAGTTCAAGGCTCTGGTAGAAAACTTGACAGAGCGGAAGATAAAGACCTTGCGATCAGACAATGGAGGTGAATTCACCTAAGAAGAATTCAAGGAGTATTGCAAGGAAGTTGGGATTAAGAGGGAGCTTTCTACTCCCTATAACCCTCAGCAAAATGGAATAGTTGAAAGGAAGAACCGGACGATCATGGAAGCAGTAAAGGCCATGATCCATGATCAAGATCTTCCTATGCATCTGTGGGCAGAAGCAGCGAAGATGACAGTCTACATGCAGAATAAAAGTCCCCACAAGGTGCTTGAAAACAAGACACCCGAGGAGATGTTTTCAAGAGAGAAGCCAGACGTTGGCCATTTCAGAATATTTGCTTGCCCTATATTTGTTCACGTCCCCAAGGAAAAGAGGACAAAGTTGGACCCTTCCGGACAGAAGGGCATATTTATAGTGACTTACAGGATATACATTCCCAGTCACCGGAAAGTGGAGATCAACCGAGATGTAACCTTCGATGAGAGTGCATCTTTCAGTAAATCAAAATAGATTCGTGCAAAAGAGGTACATGAAGAAGAGAATGAAGTTCCTAAAGTTCCAGAGGCAGTTGAACCAGAGGAAGTCATTCCAAAGGATCATGACATAGTAGAACCTCAAAAACCAACTGAGATACCTTCTCGCAAGAGAAGACCAGCTTGGGCACAAGAGCTTATCAGAGATGCAGAAAGAATTGGTGCCCTAGAGAAATCTTTCAGGGAAAGTAAGAAGCCCAAGTCATATTCCAGCTACGTGGCATGCTTGTGTGACATAATGGATGCAGAACCTTCCAGTTATGAAGAGGCTGCAGAAAATCAAGTATGGAAAGATGCCATGGCAGAAGAATACCAGTCCATTATGCAAAATGATGTCTGGGATGTGGTTCCCAGACCAAAGGAAAAATCTGTGGTGAGTTTGAAATGGATCTACAAGACGAAACACGCAGTTGATGGCAGTATTGAAAAATATAAGGCAATATTTGTGGCCCAAGATTTCTCTTAAAAGGAAGGGATTAACTATGAAGAGAATTTTGCTCCCGTAGCAAGATATACCTCGATCAGGACTATACTTTCATTGGTCGCTATGATGAAATGGAAGGTGCACCAGATGAATGTAAAGACAGCCTTCTTGAATGGTGAAATAAAAGAGGAAGTTTATGTGGAGCAACCACTTGGATTCGAGACACATGACAGGGAGACTCATGTGTGCAGATTAAAGAAGGCTTTATATGGATTGAAGCAGGCACCCAGAGCATGGTATAGTAGGATTGACAATTTTCTAATGAGCTTGGGTTTTACCAAGAGCAGTGCAGATCCTAACCTTTACTTTAAGGTTGAGGACCGAGAACCGGTGATTCTACTGTTGTATGTAGATGACCTGTTTCTAACAGGTGCAGAAAATTCCATCACTGAATGTAAGAGAAAATTGGTTGCAGAATTCGAGATGAAAGATTTAGGAATGATGCACTACTTCTTGGGACTAGAAGTTTGGCAAAGATCGGATGGGATTTTCCTAAATCAAGGAAAGTATGTTGTGGAAATCTTGAAGAGGTTCGAGATGTTGGACTGTAAGGCCATAGCTACCCCGATGGTATCACATCTAAAGTTGTTGCAAGATACAACTTCAAAGATTGTGGATTCTACTTTATACAGGCAGATAGTGGGCTCGTTGATGTATTTGACGAACACAAGATCAGATATATGTTTTGCTATGAACACCCCGGGTCAGCATTTGGAGCAACCCAGACAGGTTCACTTGGTTGCAGCAAAACATATGTTGAGGTACCTTAAGGGTGCTCTAGATCATGGTCTCTGGTATAGATCTGACGATGAGTTTGGATTGTATGGATACTCAGATTCAGATTGGGCCAGCAGTATTCCTGACTGGAAGAGCACTTTAGGATATTGTTTCAGTCTTGGCTCCGGTATGGTCTCGTGGAGCAGCAGGAAGTAGTCTTGTGTGGCACTCAGTACAGCTAAAGTTGAGTATGTGGTAGCATGTGCAGCGAGCAGAGAAGCAGTGCGGCTTCAGAAGTTGTTGTCTAGGTTATTTGGTCTCGGATTCGAGGTGACTTGCATTTGGTGTGACAACCAGAGTTGCATGAAGTTGTCAGAGAACCTAGTGTTCCATGACAGGTCAAAGCATATTGAGATCAGATACTACTATATCAGGGTAGGTACAGAGGGGAGCAGTGAGGCTCTGGTTCGTGACTACCGAGGATCAGGTTGCGGATGTGTTCACCAAGCCGTTATCAAGGACGAAGTTCAAGTACTTCAGGGACAAGCTTGGTGTGGTCCCTCTTCAGAGGGAGTGACAGGTGGAACTCATCCAACATGAAAAAGGGCTGGCACTGAGTCTGGTGGATCGCATCGAGCATGAAAAAGGGTTGGCATTGAGTATGGTGGATCTCATCCAGCATGAAAAAGGGTTGGCACTGAGACAGGAGTGCACATGATCAGGTACTGATGCATCGCAGGGAGTGGATGTCCTGGGACATGTTGTAGCTATTGAGAGCTATCCAAAGACCTTAGTTGCATGGGGTGAAGTCATGTTGCTTGTTTTGGTCAAACCTTTAAAAGGTTATTATAATTAAATTGTACAAGTCGGCTCAACAGAAATTAGTATATTATTGGTATTTTACTTATAATTGTAAAAAGCCCCATTGTGGCTAGTCAGCCCTGTTTTACGGGTTAGTTAGGTCAAGAGTCATGTCTCTTCACGAGACACTGTTGTGTATAAATAGAGGATAGGTTCCTCTCATTTGGACACACACTCACACACTTCTCTTCTGCACCTTGGAGCACATAAGAAGGTCTAGCGCACAAGTCTTGGAGATTGGTTCTTTTGGTGTTTTGGTCTTGGTCTTTCTTGGAGAGCTATAGCGCATCATTGTATTGGTTGAAGGAATCTATATTGAGGATTTTGGTTGCTGGGTTTTCTCCCCCACGAGGGTTTCCCAAGATAATCCTGTGCTCTATTGTATTTATGATCGCCTATCTTTCAGTGATCCTACTATAGTTGCTATTGGATTAAGTAATTGTAATTTTGTAACTAGAAAATTTAAAATTCTAAAAGTTCCCACGGATACAGCACTTTTGGTGGCCTACAATAAGAAAAAAGTGAAAGCCAAAAGGATGCTCTTGGATGTTGTGAAGGACCATACCATACCTCATGTGTCCGGAAAGAAAAATGCCTATGAGATGTGGGGAGGCTCTGACAAAGATTTATCATAGTGGAAACCAAAACAGGAATATTGTAACGTCCCCGGCCACCCAGGTCGGGCCACGATACACGAGAGAGCTCTTTTGTTCTCTCTGCAGAACAGACTGTAACATACCCAGCATCCAACTGAGTTATGCCACATAAATTTTACGAACTGCATGCAATTAAAATATATACACACAGAACTCTTGCGGAAATCTATATATAAACGTAAACAGACAAATGCATATTGTAAATCCACAGATTCATACTGAAATAACAGTAAACATATATATGCAGCATATATAGGCAATACCCATAAATATAAAGACAGTTATAAACCAGCGTTGAATATGTCGGCGTTATATCGGAAATTTCGGATGTGTCGCCGACATTTTCACCTGGCCGAAATTTTCTTCCGAATATTTCGCGAAACTTCCGAAATTTTCAATGTGTCGCGACACATTCACTAACTCGTGACATTTTCTCAATGTGTCGCAAGTCGATGGAATATGTCGGCCTGCTTAAATTTTTTAGCAAATAAAAAGCGCGTGAGGGATTTTACTAAAATTCTTAAAGTAAAAGGATGAAAATGAAAGATAAAGGTGTCACTTTTACTTAAATTTTTAACATTACCATTAATTGTTTCAGGATGTTTGGGAGTGGTTCCAACCTCATTGGACTTCATATGGAGAAAGTAGAATTTTAGGTCCCATTCAAAATTCAGCAAACTTAACAGTTTTCAAGATTTCAAGATTTCAAGATTGGCAAGATTGCAATGTTTCCACTGGATTCTATCATGTATGAGAGTATGGAACTGACATTTAATCAAGAGAACCAAGCCCTTTATGTACCTCGATGTTGGTGGCATTGATTGTTGAACTCTTTTGTCATGACCCCAGTAAAAATGTACCCTTCACTCAAGTATAAACTCTTCTATTGAACTCTTCTCTTTGTCCATGGATGATTGACTGGATGACTGAATGATGGAAGGAATGATGGAAAGAATGATGGAAATGAACTAAGTCCAAACAATATGTATGCATGTCCCCAACTTGACACTTGTCATGTTGGGAGCTACTCTGGCCCACTTGTCCCCAACTTTGGAACTTAGGATAAAATAATTATCCATACTTTATACTTTAAGAAATATTAATATAATATTCATTTTTGGCTTAAGCTCCCTAGCTTAGCCCCTTTCCTTAACTTTTAGCCCTCCCTTTCCCTAACTAGTGGAGTTTAGTCCCCCATACTCTTTTATCGTGGTCGGTCTGCGCGCAACGATGTATTTTATATTAATTATGAGATATATACAAAAATAGGCTCACTGGCCTTTAACATCTAGGCTCTCCGGCCTAATCAAAACATAAGCATCCTAGCTTATAATAACTGGTTCACTAGCCTATTAAACACATCATATACATAAACACTCCCTAGCCTCAAAATTGCGTGCACTTAAGTTGTTGCGCGCGGTATCCAAGAATGTGCACACTTCATCATTTTACTGAGCAGTACATGTGCGCACTACGCCATGAAAGGTGCATACAAAATTATATCAAACAGCTCACCAGCTTAAGTGTTAGAATATGAAGGATTGTACTTGTTTTACCATTGACAATACTATTGTCACCCAACCATAGGCCGAAGCCACCCTCCGAGCACCTTAACCTTGATAGAGAATCACTCCGGAAGAAAACCCTAGGCTAGATAGCCAAACAAATGGTAGTGCACCTTTCCCCAAGGATAGTGCATCAACAAGAGCTGATCAGATAGTCCAAACCCTAACCAAGAGATAGTCCAAGCCAAACGTGATCTGCTAGATGTAGCAGCTGCAATGGCAGCTCTCCTCAAACCTGCGCACAAGACTGGGCACTGTAGTGCGCACAAGTTGTTGCTCTGCAATTCTGAGACTGCCTGCCAGAATGAGAACTGGCCTCCTGTATTTATATTAATTCTGGCTAACTGCCTGGGCCGACTTCTCATTCTGGGTATCTATTTGTTCAATATATATTATTATTTCTGGCCGACTTCTTCTCTTGGAGGCTAATAACCTAATATAAATTATCTTCTTGAGCCAACAATTCTTCTAGGGTTATTAGCCAACTCATTAGGGTTTCTTCTTGCTTCCCGGAGTATTCTATCCTTGTCAGGTTTACACATGGAGGTAAATACCTCCCGCAGCTACCATAATATCAACACTCCCTCCTAGCTAGGGAGGTATTACAGGTAATGGTCTTGAGCACAAAACATACCATTCACCCGGTAGCATCAACATAGTTATATAGACTAGATCATGACTAGATCATGAGCACCATCATCATCATCATCTGCATCATCTCTCGAAACCGTACTCTATCTGAGTAATCAGACATGATGCTCACTCCACAAAGTGATACAAGAGCCATTCTTCTAATCTAGAAGAGTAAATCTTATGAACCATTTTCTGTCTGGAAAATCTATGTTCATCATTCATCTAGCTGATAATTATTTCCAATAAACTGTTGATAGTCTTCAAGGCAATCAGAACAAAAATAGAACACAATTGTGTCTATCCATAGTAGTACATAACTACAATCCAGTGGTACACTACCACACCAAGTAGCACACAAGTACTTGATCAGTGACGTATAGTCACAAACAGTGGAACACATCCACCATAGTAGTATACATCTATTGTCATGCAGTCTTCATAACAATCATTTGATATCAACCTGCACAGAAACAATGTTATGATATAAACTGAATCATCTCGACCAATCTTTCACTCACACCTGTGAGATCTGAAAGAATATTTGCCCTCAAAAGGTAAAACATCAATGATGAGTTGTTTGGACTATTCTTCTCAAGCAAGAAAGAATAACTATCCGGATTTTTGAACCTGGACCATTCCCCACCCTGGGCCATTCTTCCTACACTAATCAAAGTGCACCCTGGAGAGAATGTATAACCCCTAAGGAATACCTATCCCTGATTGTTGAGCCTTGACCATTCCCCACCCTGGGCCATTCCTCCTACACTAATCAAAGTGCACCCTGGAGAGAATGTATAAACCCTAAGGAATGACTGTCTGGACCATTTCCTCTGTTAACCACAAGAGGAAAAAATTGTCCTGTATCAACCTCCAAAACGAAGCATTCCTCATGTTAACCACAATGAGAAATATTGTCCAACAAGGCGGGCCAGTCTTCTTGAGTAACCCTCAAGAAGAGAGACTACCCTAGACCACTCCCCATGTTAACCACAATGGGAAGTCATTGTCTATGATACATAAGCAATTTGGACCATTTCCCATGTTAACCACAATGGGAAATTGTTGTCCGTCAGAAATCTCAATCCACTTTCCGAACTGGAAAGGAAACTGCTCATCCTGGACCATTTTTCAAACTGAAAAATGACTGTCCATAAATCAATACATATCAGTGCTCCCTCCCAACCTGGGAGTCATCTCTTCTGTTTTCAATAAGGAATTAGTCTCCACGAGCTCCGGCTTGAGTACGCAAACTCTTTCATTTTAGACAGAAGCTTTACCAAAATGTCTGCTTATCTGCTCATCTGTGGAGATATGTAATGGAGAACCTCTTTCTCCTTTTTGAACTTCATCATGGATAATGTAATGCTTGATTTCAAATGTACTCCATTCTGGAGCACTAGTTTTCTTTGAAGGCTTCATGTAGCTCTGATCAATAAAGTATATCCTTGTTGGAACACTGGAACATATCCATGTGGCACTTCTTCTGTCATCATGAGATCTGATCTACTAAGTAATCATCTTGATACAATATCTTTGTTATAGAGAATCTTCACCACGCTTCTGTTGTGCATTGGAGGTTCTTCACCAAGTTATCTTCTTCCATCTGTTATACAAGAGTCTCTTTCTGGTATACCTCAAAGTCTTGAGGTTTCTCTTCATATGCTCTTTGTTCAATTGCTCAGGAGAACAATCTTTGCATTCATCTTAATGTAGCATTCCAACCCATGGATGATATAATGACTCATGTAGAGGTATGTCTGGTTTACCGGAACGTGCAATCATCATAGTCTTCTCCCTCCGTCTGGGAGAACCTCTAGTTCTAGATCTTGCAATGCTTTCATTCATAAATCTTATGTACACTATTCTTCATCACAACTTTCAGTTCTACTTGATTGCTTTCATATTAGGCTGGTAATCTTGTGATTCTCGATACAATGACTGGTTTTTCAGGCATCTCTTATTTCTTTGAATCTTCATGTTCTTCCTCATGTTTTTCTTTAGCTTTAGGGTCCATGGAGTTTCTTATAGATTCCATGCCCTTAAGATTCCACTTCTTTCTTTTATCATAGGATCACGGATCTGGATGGAAAACCATGGATACTTTAAGGCTTCTCTTCAAAGAAGACTTTTTCTAAGGTTGAACTGAGCACGTACTGTCTTTCATGGTTACTACAATGCATATATACTTCATCATCTTCAATGGATCATAGGATTAGCTCCCTCCTAATCCTTGCTTCATGTAAGAGTGCATATAATCGGCTCCCTCCGTCTAACAGAGTCCACGCTTCTGTCTGCATCCTTATTGTCTTCTACAATATATAATTGGCTCTCTCTGTCTAACCGAGTCCATGCTTTTGTTTTGTTGTCTTCTACAAAACGTCATAAGTCTTTCTCCAATTTCCTTTTGATTGTTGACTTCTTTCTGTCTTTGCTTCTTCTTCATGATTGATTCAGCTTATCTTCCAATATCTTTTACATGATTTGTTTGATGTATCTCATTCTTCATGTATTATCTAATGATATCAATCCTTATCTTGTTGTTCTTCCATAGATATAGTTCTTCTTGGAACATATTATTTTCCAAGAGATAGATATATAAGATATGTACAGAGACGATGCAAACAAGATATGTACAAGAAATAAGAAGAGTATTGTTACCTTTAGAAGAAGAAGTCTCTTTCATCTTGCTTAGTCTTCTTTGTAGGTTCCTTTTCTTCGGCAACTGATGCTTCGTGTCTCTCCTTCCTTTTCTTTAGCTCGAGACAATGACTCTTGTAGTGACCATACTTTCGACAGTTGAAGCTTTGTACTTCGGAAATGTCTTTTGTTAAATTTATAGCAGCTGCGAGAGCCAGCCTCCTGAAGAATGGCTAAGACCCTAGACGAGATCTAGGGCCCCCAATGCACTCCTGGGGTACTTGGTCTGGGATAAATCAGTCAGTGCCATGACAAAAGACCCTTCTTAGGGCCCCCAGTATATGACTGGGGTTCTTGGTCTGAAACCAAGATGATAAAGACCCTAGATGTGTTCTAGGGCCCCTGGATGTGTTCCAGGGAATCCTTGCTTAGTGCTTGGATTGATCCTTGGATGTGTTCCTTGGTGGTTGATGATATAAGTCCCTAGATGTGTTCTAGGGCCCCT
>ML798959.1:18218-51014 GCA_009831015.1 Picea engelmannii
TTTTAAACTTTGTTAAGGGAGATGAAATTGTTCCCCAATCTTTTTCTGATTCTCAAGGTCGCTTGAAGGCGCGAGAGAAGAGCATACTAAGTGATTGGTAATTCAACTTCTAGTCCCAATGTAAGCTTAGATGTGATTAAAAAATGATTACCACCTTATCTTTATAAGTCAAGACAAGCCATCCATGTGGCAAAAAACAAAGAAGGGAAATTGATTTTATCCTCCTAAGTGCCTATGTGTGTTTGACTAACCCCTTTATATGATGAGGGGAATAAGTGTGGTGCAGTGTTTAGGGCATGCTTGACATCATTTTTAAGAAGGCAAATGGCCTTCCCCACATCCCAACAACTTACAATGTGAAATTTTGATCAAATGCGCGGCCCCTAGTGCAGACAGAGGCGCACAGAGCGCAGGCGCGCGAACAGAGATGAGTCAGAAAGCGCATGCGCACAGAGAAAGGTTGTCACTTAAGCGCATGCGCGCATGATGCACGTCTATGGTGTAAAATACCCACGCACCTGTGACAAGCGGTCGAGAAAGAAAAATCCGGGTGGATTTCTCTCAATTCTCCTTGGAATTGACTGGTTAGCAGGTCGGGTGACGCTGGTTTGTGCACCTGCAAGTTAAACACACTAAAAGAAGAGCAAAATAAACCCAAATGAGGTAGGAATTTGATACCTTTCCCCAGTGGATTCGCCAATCTGTTGCACCCTTTTCGTCACCTTGGTGAGCAAATAAGAGGTGCTTACATGCCCAGTTGGGTCTTGTTGAGCATGACAACTGTAGAGGAAAGAGTTAGAGAAAGAAAAAAAAAACTATAAGCAAGAATTAAACTAATAAAAACAAAAATCACAAGCATAGGGACATACAGATAACAAACACAAAAAGACCCATGTCACCAATGTTTTTAGGCTGATCTATTGATGAAATCAAAGCACCAAGAAGAAAGGGGACTATGAGTCCCTTCTTCCTCCAAGGGAAGGCTCTTGGACCCTCACAAGCTTGCTCTCCTTACAACAAGAAAAATGAAAATGGTGGTGAAAGAACTCCTTGCAAATCCACTCAATGGAGAGGTGGATTGCTCAATGAAATGGTGCCAATGTGTTCTTTGTCAAGGATGGAGTCCTTAAAACAATATAGGCAGCATAACATTACATGAAATTCCTTAAGAAAATGAGGTGCATTCATGGCTTTTTATAGCATTGCTTTGGGCTTTTGTGTAACTGCTTTGTAGTGTGAAAAGAGGCCATTTAGGGCATTATTAGGTCTTTCACCAGCCCACCATTCGGATTCATCTCAGATTTGAGGGTCAAATCAGCTTGGGAGATGATCCATAAGTGGTTGGGAGGCCGACCACTTCAATAAATGCACCGTTTAGAAGGTGCGCGACTTTTTGCGCCAACAACCACGCATCGTGCGCGTATGCGCGCATGCTACGTTCCTGTTCCATGCATGTGCGCGCACACCCAACTTCTGTAAAGCGCTCTTCAATTTTTCACTACTTTGTATAGTTTTTTGCCCTTTTTGAATGCTGTGAGATTAATTCAAGTCCATGAATGACTTCATCTATGTTTGACGATGCTGAGTTCTTGTAACCATGTGTTGACGAAATTTCAGTGATAACACAGGAGAAATCACACTTAGGTACCCCGGGTGCCGAAAATCCGAAACGCTTACCAGCCTCCACGTGTACTCTACAGCTGGACGGTCCAGGTACTCCCATGGGTCTTGGAATTGACGGTCCCAATTTCTTCACTACTTACAAAGGTTAAAAAGGGGTCGAGGCATTCCTTCTTTCAATTTAGCGGTCGTAACAGACCTTAGATCCTCCGAAAGGATCTCATTCGTGCATTTAGCAAGAGGAAGAGTATCCTGGGTACTGAACCACCAAAATATCCTTAATTCATCCACACGCTGTCATTTCGGGATTTCGCGGTTCGGGGTTTCAGGACTCGCGAGTACAAGAGGTCTCGCACCTAGATACCCCGGGTGCCGAAACGCTGAAATGTCCTAAGTCTAAGAGGACCATTCTCTCTCTCTCGTGTAGGGTTTTTAAGACTTACACCATAAAATCCTTCAATAGATTCTTAGGTAAACTTTAAAAAGGGTGTCCCTGTGGGAAGATCTATGCAAGGCATTACTTGAGATAAAATAAGGGAATAGATTTCCCGAGAACGGACTTGAATAATGAATCCGTTCAAAATATACATATATACAAATATATACGTAAGTCATATATGGTCTTTCCAATATAAGCATGCAACCACCATTTCTGATCAAACACCATACAAACAGTCTTATACAGAAATCATTCATAATTTCACAAACCATGAACATACATGTCAGAATATTTAAATTCAAGATGAAAGATATAACACTTATTAGAAAACACCAGGTGTGATGCAACTGCTGAGAGGGGTGCTCATTTCCACCCAACTGTAGGCTCATCGACTTCGAATGGATTTACCACTAGCCACCCCTGAGTTAGACCACGATGCTTGAGACTCTTTGTCTCTGTTCTTCAGCAATCGAGAACAAAGGTCACTCTCCTTTGTCTCTGCTATCACTCACTCTGTATTTTGTTCTAGATTTCTTTCGATCTTTTCCCCATGATCTCTCCCCTCGCATCCCCCCCTTCCACACCTTTTACTTGCCTTTTCTTTTCCGACGAGGTTGCATGTGGCACGAATTTCCCCGCAGTGGTCAGGTCTGAGGCCTCCACAGATGGGTGGTTCACCCCCATCCCTCATTAACGCATGAGGATCCTCTTCACCTACCATCCTGGTGAGTAATTCATTTCGGGGCCAACGAACTGCTCTTGGTTCTCCGGGCCAATGAAGACCAAATACGATATTGGTTTCGGTGGAAGTTAACGCCACCATTCCAGGTGCCTTCCACCACCTTTCTTCAGCCATCGTGGTATCTTTGTTAGCACACTCCCTCCTAGCAGTCCTGCAACATATATTCATAACATTATTTACATTCGTCGACCCTTTATACTAAGGTCCATTCAAATCACACATTCACATCTTTGAGTTTGCCATAGTTCTTGGCCAGCATAATTATTTTTATAGACTGGGGGAAACAGGGTGTTACAATTCCCTCCCCCTTAAAGGAACATTGTCCTTGATGTTCTATCTATCATCATGACATGTATGTACAGAGGTAAAAAAATTTGGATATGCCTGTTTCATGGCATCCTCCATTTCCCATGTAGCCTCATCTGGGCCAAAATGTCTCCACTGCACCTTGACTTGTGCAATGGTTCGGTTCTGGAGTGGGGTTTCCTTTCTGTCCAATATGCATTCAGGTTCTGGTAGAAATTATCCCTCTGGTTCCACCTGGATCACAGACCAGTCAATTATATGATTAGAATCATGTACATGTTTCTTCAATAATGAAACATGGAAAACATTATGTGATATTACTGTGGGAGGAAGTGCTATCCTGTAGGCTACATGTCCCACTCTATCTAGAACCTCAAAGGGTCCACAATACCGAGGTGCCAACTTGGCACAAGATCCCATTTTCAGGGAACTCTTCCTGGGCCTAACTCTGAGATATAAACGATCTCCTATCTTGAACTCTCTTGGATTTCTCTTTTGGTCGGTGTAACTTTTATGTCGGTTCTGAGCGACCTTCAGGTTTTGTTTTATCCGAGTCACTTGCTGTTCTATTTCTTTCAACATGTCAGGTCCAAAAGAAATTCTGTTTACGGGATTACTCTAACTAACAGGAGTGTTGCATAGTCTACCATAGAGGACTTCAAACAGACTCATCCTTAAGGATTCTTGGTAGCTGTTGTTGTAAGCGAATTCCACCAGTGGCAGGTAGTCTTCCCATTTCTTGGGTTGATTCATTACATGCATTCTTAACATGTCTTCTAGTATTTGGGTCATTCTTTCTGTTCGTCTGTCGGTTTGAGGGTGATAGGCGGTGCTAAACAACAACTTGGTCTCTAAACTAGCCACCAGTGACTTCCAAAAGTTGGAAGTAAATTTCATGTCTTTTTCAGACACGATCTCTTTCAGCATACCATGCAGTCCGAATATATCCTTCATGAATACCTGAGCGACGTCTATTTCCTTGCAAGTTGACTTGACTAGGATAAAGTGAGCGGACTTGCTCAATTTATCCACTACTACCATGATGGTGTCATTCTGTTTGGTCGAGGTTGGTAATTCGGTGATGAAATCCATGGGGATGGTTTCCCATTTCCATTCTGGGATTGGTAGAGGTTGTAATAATCCTGCTAGGTGTTGGTGTTCTGCTTTTACTTGTTGGCATTCTATGCATTTGGCTTGGTACTCAACTATGTCTTTCTTCAGTCTAGGCTAATAGAATTGTTTCCTCGTGGCCGTGATCATTTTCTGGTATCCTGGATGACCAAAATAGGGTCTTTTATGTAGTTCATCCAGTATGAACCTCTTCAAGTTGTCACAATCTGGGATATACAATCTACTTCGGTAAGTGAGCAGACCTCCTTCCATACTGGATGGAAGGAGGTAGCCTCCATACTTTATCCCTGTGGGTTCTTGCTGCAGGTACGAGGTCACGGTCTGGAAGAATGTGTCTGTCTCTTGTGCATTTCTGACTCTTTCCTTGACATTCATCTCGCAGGTGCTCACCGTAGCCAAGTGAATTGTTTTCATGCTTCTGCTAAGGGCATCCACCACCCTATTTTCTTTTCCTTTAATGTGTTTGATTTCGAAATCAAACTTGCTAAGGAGGGCCATCCACCTAGCTTGTCTGGCATTGAGTTTCGGTTGGTCAAATAGATATCGCAACCCACAATGATCTGTCATAAGTACAAATTTTCTTCCCAGGAGGTAATGCCTCCACATTTTCAAGGCATGCACTATGGCAGCCATCTCTAGATCATGGGTCACATAGTTGACTTCATTCTCATTCAATTTTCGGGATTCATAGTAGACCACACTTCCTCCTTGCATAAGGACTCCTTTGAGCCCTTCCTTACAGGCATATGTGCACATGAGGAAGTCGGCTTCGGGATCGACAATCTTCAACATGGGTGCATGGGTCAGTAGTTGTTTTAGGGTTTGAAATCTTTCTTCACATTTTTGTGTCCATGTGAATTTTGTCTCCTTCCTCTGGAAGGCAGTGAATGGACAACCAATCTTGCAGAATCCTTTTATAAATCTCCTATAGTACCTTGCTAAGCCCATAAAGGATCTGATATCTGAAACATCCTTTGGGGTAGGCCATTCGATGATAGACTTGATTTTATCAGGGTCTACCACTACTCCTTATTCGGATAGAACATGGCCTAAGTAATGTATTTTCTTCTCGAAGAATTCAAATTTGTTGAATTTGGCATAGAGATGATGTTCTCTTAGCACTTGTAGCACAAGCCTAAGATGCTCTTCATGCTATTCTCTATTCTTGGAGTAAATTAATATATCGTCAATAAAAACCAACACAAATTTGTCTAGGAATTTGCTGAGTACATTGTTCATCAAGCACATGAAAGTGGCAGGGGCGTTGGTTAACCCAAATGGCACTACCAAAAACTCATAGTGACCATACCTCGTTCAGAAGGCAGTTTTATGGATGTCTTCACCCTTGATTCGGACTTGATGGTATCCCGACCTCAATTCAATCTTTGAGAAAATAGACGCACCCCCCAATTGATCGAACAGATCATCGATCCTGGGCAAGGGGTACTTGTTCTTTATGGTTACCTTATTGAGTTGTCTATAATCTATACACAGTCTAAGGGTACCATCCTTCTTTTTCAAAAATAGGATTGGTTCTCCCCATGGAGACACGCTGGGCCGGATATAGCCCTTATCCATCATTTCTCTTAATTGCAATTTGAGTTCAACTAACTTAGGTGTGCTCATCTGGTAGGATGTACTAGACACCGGCACCACTCCCGGTGAAAGTTCTATCGAGAAGTCTATGTCTCTTCTTGGAGTAGACCCGATACCTCTTCCGAAAACACATCTCTATATTCTCTCAGGGTAGGGTGGTCTTCGAGGCTTGGTTTGTCATCTTCAATAGTTTTCAACACCTGTATTACATATAGGGGACATCCTTTTCGGCAATACTTTCTCATTTACAGAGATGATATTTGTGTCACCGAGACAGGTTTTTGGATCCCTTGAAGGGTTATCCTTTTCCCTTCTTTACTTACACATTCTAAGGTTTTATGGTAACAGTCCAATTTGTCTTTATGGGTGGCTAGCCAGTCCATACCAATCAATAGATCATATGATCCCAGAGGTAATATGTTAAGGGTTTCTTGGGTGGGGAATTCACCCAACATTAATTGGCAGGTTGGTATGCCCTCTGCTACCCTTCTTTTGGTGCCAATGTGACACAGGGGCACGCCTCCCAGGCACCTCTGCTCTCACAGGATCTTCTTCTTCTCGCCCAAAGAACTCCAAGGTCCTTCTATTTCCCTATCGGGAAATCTGCACCCACAGTAATCCTTCCCCGAGGTCTCCCCTTTTCCACCGGGAGATCGGCTAAATATCGCTAACACGCGAGTTCGTGACTTAAACCTCCAAATCTTCCTTTCAAATCTTTCGATAACCGACCTGGCGATACGGGTATAGCTCCTTTCCTTGTTAGCGTCCTCACCACATGCAATCGTAGGCTAGGCTTAAATGTTAGTGCCTCTCGCAACTCGCACCCTCGTGAGTTTGTGAGGCGAACTCTCGTGCCTCTAATTGCGATCCTCCGAGATGTGATAGGTCAACTCCGAGTTGAATCCTCCCTCGACGGATTTCCTTACTCGCAACCTCGCGGGTTGAACCGTCGAACTTTCACCCTCCTATTCTGCGAATCCCCGAGATGCGAGAATTCAACAGAATGTTGACTTATTTCTCCAAGCAACGTGTGTCCACCCGTCGACCACACGGTCCCACCTTATGCTCTGCCACGCATCCACACTAATCTCGGCTCCTCAGCACTTCGCGACTCGTGAATCCTAACGCCAATATTTCGGGACTTCTTGCGGGAAGATCCCAATGATTTTTTTTGTTGTGTCACCTGTACTCCACTCGCTGACTTTGCTATGGCCCACACTATCCTCCCGCTGTCGGGATATCGCTTTCTCGCAATCTCATGATCCCCGCGTCCAAATCCTTGAGTATTTTCTCACGAGGTCCCGATACACGATCCCACGTGCAGATCCAACGGTCCTCCTATGATCTGGATCCAACGGTTATCCTCCTCTCGCGCCTCAACTTGCGAACTCTTGAGTTCTCTCGATCTCTCGATCTATCACCACATGTCCTCCTCAGATGGACGGCTACGATCCTCTCGCTCCTTCGTCGCTTCGCGTCCTCGTGCCTCGTGACTTTGAATACCCAATACTTGGGCTTTCACCCTGCGAACTCCCGAGTTCGCGAGATCTCTCGATCTCTGCCACCTGTCCTCCTCAGATGGACGGCTACAAATCTCTCGCCACTTCGCTGCTCGTGAAGTTAAAGGACTTCCCTTTCGGTCCTCCAATGTCCAAGTCTCCAAGATGAGAGAATATCCTTACACGCGTCCTCCACAACGAACGGCTCTGATCTTGTAGGGATATCGCATCTCGCGATATCAATGTTCTTGTTGTACAACTTTTGGGGCTTCAACTCACGAGTCCCCGATACACGATACCACGTGTAGATCCTACGGCTCCTGTGACTCGGAATCGACGACCCTGCCTCTCCTGAGCTTCAAAACTCTTCGCACCTTCTCTCCATAACCTCCTTGCACCTCTGCAAGATCTAACGGTCCTCGGGACTTCGCGAAATTTCTTCATAAGATTTCGACCGTCCGTTCTTCCTTGGGTAATCCACGAAATGAAAAGAGTATCTCTCCGCGAGATTCCTTCGCCTTTTCACTAACCTGCGACGTTTCTCCCCGACTTCAAGTCGCACTTATCTACGCTGATCCTCAACGACTCAGAGGCCTATCCTTCCTGAGCTTTTCTAAATTACTTCAATCTCAACGAGGTTCTTTGCACGCACTCCTTGCGTCAAGCCTGCGAACACTTCAACTGTTCGAGATTCCTTGACTCTGCGTATGCCCGTAGCAGCAGTCCTTCAATACTTCTACTCAGTTTCACGACTGAGACTCTCCTTAGCTTGTGCACTGCTTGCACGGCTCTAGCAACCCGCGTTCACTCCTGAGCGAACGAGAACAAGAGTTAACTCTTTGAGCCTTCTGTCAACGCACTCCTTGCGGACGACTTCAACTGCACTCCTTGCAGGAATCCTTGCTCAATTAGAGAAACAATTGAAACTCATTCCACTTCTTCTCAGATTTCGATCTTAATACATGGAATCATACACACAGCATAATAACAAATTGATAACAGGAAGTAATATTCATAAGTAGATCATTCAACACACATACACAGAGAATAACACAACAGCCATGAATCTGAATCAACTTCTTCTATTAATTAAAGATCTGTACATGGGTGTTTTCTACAACTCTCTGCTATTCTCCTATGCTCTAGATTCTTCTTTCTCCTGCTAATGTTACAATGATACAAATGCGGGTGTCTATATCCAGTTTCCCTCCTGTGCTCTAAAACTGTCTAATCTAAGAATTCAATTCTATCTACCTGCAACTACTACTATAAATGCCTCTGTCTATCTCAGACGAGAGCGTATGGCTCGAGGTCTGATTACATTTTTACCAAGGCGCCTAAATTAAATGATCACATTTATGTTCAGCGCATCAACTTCAAGGGAAAATTTAAAAATTCAAAAACTTGCACTGGACGTCTTCCAACTGTCTTCTGCTTCCACGTTGGTTTTGCTTGTCGTGAGGGATGCTCCTGCATCATACTCCCTCGCTTGAAAATTTGCATGGGCTCCTATCCATGAGCTCCTGCACGGTATGTCCATGCTTCCGTATCTCAGCTTCAGTCTCCCAGCTGGCATCGTAAACTGGATGTCCCTTCCACTTGACCAAATATTCACAATATTCTTTCCTTCTGGTTTTCTTACCCACTCGTTTATTCAGTATCTGCTCCATCTGTGGCTTCTCTGCAACTGGCATCTGCTTCTGCCACTGAACTTATCGTTGTTCATCGCTTGTTCCTTCTTCCTCAAGCTTGTATGGATATAAATCGAGACATTGAATATCGGAGATATTCCAACGCCCTCTGGTAACTCGATCTCATAAGCATTCTATCCCATCTTCAAGACCTTGCATGGCCCAATTTTCTTCATTTTTAGTTTATTATATGTTCCCCTTGGGAACCTTTCTTTCCTCAAATGCGCCAGAACTAGATCACCAACTTCAAACTAAAGTTGTCTTATATGTTGATCTGCTCTGCGCTTGTACTCCTGGCTTGATTTCAATAGCCACTCCTTCACCCTGGTGTGAAGTTCTTTCATCGCTTCAGTGAATTCTTCTGCACTAGTGCTGCTAAACGCAGTCTGTTATGAATTCCTCAATTCAGAAACTCCTCTTGGCTGCATTCCATATACAATCTGAATTGGACTTTTTCTTGTGCTTCGATTTACTGAGTCATTGTAAGCAAACTCTACTTGCGGTAATATGCTATCCCAGTTGCTATGGTGCTCTGTCACCAAGCTTCTCAACAAATCTCCCAGACTTATGTTGACTACTTCTGTTTGTCCATCCGTTTGAGGATGATAAGCAGAACTAAACATCAAATTATTTCCTAGCTTCTTCCACAATGTTCTCCATAAATGCCCTATGAATTTTGTGTCTCTGTCCGAAAATATGCTTTTCGGCAATCCATGAAGTCGCACAATCTCTTTGAAAAACAAATTTGTGATGTGAGTCGCATCGCTGGTTTTCTGGAATGGAATAAAATGTGCCATCTTAGAAAACATGTCAACTACCACAAATATTGAATCAACACCTCTTTGTGTCCTCGACAATCCCAATACAAAATCCATGCTAATTTCATCCCACGGCCTCTCAGGTATGGGTAATGGTTGATAAAAACCCGCATTCTGTTTTCTTCCCTTTGAATGCTGGCAAATCCTGCATCTGTCTACAAACCTCTTGACCTCTGACCGCATCCCTGGCCAAAAGTATGACTCGCTCAACTTTGCAAATGTCTTATCATGACCAAAATGTCCTGCTAATCCACCACTGTGCTTCTCTTTCAACAAGTTCTCCCTCATGGAGCAATTCGGAATACACAATTGATTGCCTTTGAACAAGAATCCACCCTGGATCACGTACTCTATCCACTGACTTCTGTCTCTGAGAACTGGATTCTCAGCTGCTTCATAAGCTTCCTTAAAGTCTGAATCATTTGCATACATGTCCTTAAGATCATCAAAGCCTATCGTCTGGACTTTGAACTCCTGCAACAACAAGCACTTCCTGCTCAAAGCATCAACAACTTTGTTAGCAGTACCAGAAATATGTTTTATCACAAAAGTGAAATTTTGCATGTATTCAACCCACTTAACATGCCTCTGATTCAACTTTTCTTGTTGAGTCACAAACTGTAATGCATGGTTATCACTATATAAAAAAAATTCCTTTGGAATCAAATAGTGTCTCCATTTATTCAATGCCTGTATGATGGCATAGAATTCTTTATCATACGTGGAGTACTTTTATTTTGCCTCATTCAGCTTCTCGCTGAAATATGCAATCGGCCTGTCTTCCTAACTCAAGACCGCTCCTATGGAAAACCGCTTGCATCACATTTCACTTGAAATGTCTTTTGAAAATCTGGCAACACCAGAATGGGTTGCTCCGTAATCTTCCGCTTCAACAAATTGAAACTCTTCTCAGCCTCTTCTGTCCAGTGAAAAGATTTATGTCTTTTCTTGACTGTGTCCATCATTGCTGCACTAATCCCACTGAAATTCCTAATGAATTTTTGGTAGAAACTATCCAGTCCATGAAAAATCCTCACCTCAAATACGTTCCTCGGTGATGGCCAATTCTTGATTACCTCCAACTTATCTGGATCCATCCTTAATTCATTTGCAGATATAACAAACCCCAAATAAATGAGTTCTGTCTTCATGAATGAGGACTTCTTCATGTTTATCAGCAGCTTCTCTTACTGTAATCTCTTCATCACAATAGCTAAATGCTTCAAATGTTCAGCCTTTGTCTTGCTGAAAACCAATATGTCATCCAGATACATGATGACAAATTTCCTGATGAACTCTTTCAAGACTTCATTCATCAACCTCATAAAGGTACTTGGTGCATTCGTTAAGCCAAACGGCATGACAAGCCATTCATACAAACCTTCGTTTGTCTTGAATTCTGTTTTCCATTTGTCGCCTTCTCTCATACGAATCTGATGATATCCACTCTTCAAATCTATCTTTGAATTTTTTTTTCTCCATTTAAGCAGTACATCAGATCATCCATCCTCGGCAATGGGAATATATACCTGATGGTTATCTTATTAATGGCTCTTGAATCAGTGCACATCCTCCAGCCTCCGTCTTTCTTCGGACTGAGTACTGTTGGAACAACACATGGACTCAAGCTTTCCTTGACCAAACCTTTGTCCAACAACTCCTGGACCTGTCTTTTAACCTCTTCATTCTCCTGCGGCGTCAATCTGTATGCGACTTTGTTTGGAAAACTAGCTCTTGGTATGAGGTCAATATGATAACTCACACTCCTCATCGGTGGAAACGAACGAGGTAATTCATCCACTACAATATTAGCGAACTCTTTCAGCAGTTCCTGAACTTCTTCTGGCAAATCATCCACTCTTGTGCTAGTCAGAACAATTATCGGCTTTCTGACCACAAAGAATTGTGGATCCTCCTTCTTCTTAACTTCTATAAGAAGTTCCTTCCCACTCATGAGAAGTACTGTGTTGTTTACCTCCGGCTTCACCTCTTTATCTTCAATTGGACACAACATATGAGTTCTCCCATTCCTCTCCAGGGTATATGTATTCATCCTCCCATCATGAATTACATTTCTATCATATTGCCATGGTCTACCCAACAATAAATGACAGACATCCATAGGAATAACATCACATAAAATTTTATCATTATATCCTCCTATCTTAATGTCAACTAAGCATTGTTTAGTGACATTTACCTGATGTCCCTTCTGTATCCATGAAACTTTGTATGGACTTGGGTGATCAGTTGTCTCCAGCTCCAGCTTTTCTACCATCTCGGTTGAAACGAGATTATCGATGCTTCCACTGTCCACGATGACCTTGCATACTCTATCCTTGGTCTT
Organism: Picea engelmannii; assembly: GCA_009831015.1. Classification (NCBI taxonomy): domain Eukaryota; kingdom Viridiplantae; phylum Streptophyta; class Pinopsida; order Pinales; family Pinaceae; genus Picea; species Picea engelmannii. The sequence goes on from ML798959.1 coordinate 30,408, forward strand.
GCAAGCAGTCCTAAAAAGACTGTTCCTCTGCGCTGAATCCTCCATCTCTTTTTCTGGCGTCAAAAGGACCTTCCGCATCACTAGCGATCTTCTGCCTTCAGCGTACTCTGCCTCAACACCTCGCCTCTGTGCCTCAGCGATGTGAGTCTCTCATGTTTCCTTCTTTTTCTCTGGACACTCAAACGACCTGTGCCCATTCTTTCCACACGTGAAGCATGTAATTACTCCACCTCTTCCCCTTCCTCTACCTCTGGTACGAGGAAACCTATTATTATCAACATATCCTCCTCTCTCCTCAATATGCTGTCCTCTTTGCTCAGCATCTCGCCCTCGCTACGAACTTCCCCCTCTTTCCGTCTAAGTCTGGGGTTTCTTCCAGTCATCCTTGGGCTTCTGGTATTTATCTTGGGCAACCGATTTGCCTTTGGGCTGACTCCTGCCTCTGCCTCTCTAGCTTTGTTTATGTCTCAGCTTCTCCTCAGCTTTTAGAGTCAATTGGTAAGCATCCTCCACCATTCGGATGGTTTCCATACTTATTTCGTCTTGAATTTCATACCTCAAGCCATTTATGTACCTGGCCACCTTTTTGTCATTGCTTTCTCGATGACCTGCTTTGATATTCAACCTGTAAAATTCCTCAGTATACTCCTTCACTGTCATGAGCTTCTGTCTCAGGTTCTGCATCCTCCTGAACAGAGAAATTTGATAATCCTCGGGAATGAATTTTGCCTTCATCTTTGCAATCATCCTGTCCCAGCTCTTAATCTTCTGCTTGCCTTGGCAATGCCTGTCAGTTTGCAGTTCATCCCACCACAAGGCTGCATGTCCTTTTAATCTTGTGACGGCATGTATGACCTTCTTATCCTCTTTGATATCTTCATAATCGAAGTAAGTGTCTAGAGCTCTAATCCAATCTAGCAGATCTTCTGCATCCAGATTCCCTTCATAAGATGGAATGTCCATCTTTGTTTTCAAACTCATCCGAGTGATAACCTTAATTAAATGCTCATTGGCTGCATCTTCTGCTGGGATTTCTTCTTCTTCATGTCCAACATCACCTTCATCCTCGGATTCACTGATATCTCCTACATCAACGTTTCGCCTTTGTATTATCTCCATGTCCTCCATTCTGGCACGAAGATTTCGCATTCCTCTTTCCACGTTTGGATTTTGTACTTGCCTACCTCTATCTCTGGACAATTCCCTTCCTTTGGACAATTCCCTTTCCTCCTCTGGATCGGGTGATTGTCTACCTCTTCTCCTTGGCGGCATGGTGTATTCTCCTTTTTCTCTGCTACAGAAAGCAAATAAAATTTTCTATGCTCTGATACCACTTGACGCAGGGGTGCACCTCCCAGGCACCTCTTCTCTCACAGGATCTTCTTCTTCTCGCCCGAAGAACTCCAAGGTCCTTCTATTTCCCTATCGGGAAATCTGCACCCACAGTAATCCTTCCCCGAGGTCTCCCCTTTTCCACCGGGAGATCGGCTAAATCTCGCTACCTCACGAGTTCGTGACTTAAACCTCCAACTCTTCCTTTCAAATCTTCTGATACCCGACCTGGAGATACAGGTATAGCTCCTTTCCTTGTTAGTGTCCTCACCACATGCAACCGTAGGCTAGGCTTAAATGTTAGCGCCTCTCGCAAATCGTACCCTCGTGAGTTTGTGAGGCGAACTCTCATGCCTCTCGTTGCGATCCTCCGAGATGCGATAGGCCAACTCTGAGTTGACTCCTCCCTCGACAGATTTCACTACTCGCAACCTCGCAACTTCGAGGGTTGAACCATCGAACTTTCACCCTCCTATTCCGCGAATCCCCGAGATGCGAGAATTCAACGGAATGTTGACTTCTTTCTCCAAGCAACGTGTGTCCACCCATCGGCCGCACGGTCCCACCTTATTCTCTGCCACGCATCCACACACATCTCGGCTCCTCGGCACTTTGCGACTCACGAATCCTAATACCAGTATTTCGGGACTTCTCACGGCGAGATCCCGATGATTTTTTTTGTTGTGTCACCTGTACTCCACTCGCCGACTCTACTATGGCCCACACTATCCTCCAGTTTTCGGGATATCGCTTTCTCGCAATCTCGTGATCCCCGCGTCCAAATCCTTGAGTCTTTTCTCACGAGGTCTCGATACACGATCCCACGTGCAGATCCAACGGTTCTCCTACGATCTGGATCCAACGGTTATCCTCCTCTCACGCCTCGCGACCTCACGACTTGGAGTACCCAATGTTTGGACTCTCAACCTGTGAACTCTCGAGTTCTATCGATCTCTTGATCTCTCACCACCTGTCCTCCTCAGATGGACGACTACGATCCTCTCCCTCCTTCACCGCTTCGCGTCCTCACGCCTCGCGACTTTGAATACCCAATACTTGGGATTTCACCCTACGAACTCCTGAGTTCGCGAGATCTCTCGATCTCTACCACCTGTCCTCCTCAGATGGATGGCTACAAATCTCTCGCCACTTCGCTGCTCGCGAAATTAAAGGACTTCCCTTTCGGTCCTCCAATGTCCGAGTCTCCGAGATGAGAGAATCTCCTTACACGCGTCCTCCACAACGAACGGCTCTGATCTTGTAGAGATATCGCATCTCGCGATATCGCTGTTCTTGTTGTACAACTTTTGGGGCTTCAACTCGCGAGTCCCTGATACACGATACCACGTGTAGATCCTACGGCTCCTGTGACTCGGAATCGACGACCCTACCTCTCCTGAGCTTCAAAACTCTTCGGACCTTCTCTCCGTAACCTCCTTGCACCTTTGTAAGATCTAATGGTCCTTGGGACTTCGTGAAATCTCTTCAGAAGATTTCGACCATCCGTTCTTCCTTGGGTAATCCATGAAATGAAAAGAGTACCTCTCCACGAGATTCCTTCGACTTTTTGCCAACCTGCGACGTTTCTCCCTGACTTCAAGTCACACTTATCTACGCTGATCCTCAGCGACTCAGAGGCCTATCCTTCCTGAGCTTTTCTAAATTACTTCAATCTCAACGAGGTTCTTTGCACACACTTCTTGTGTCAAGCCTGCGAACACTTCAACTGTTCGAGCTTCCTTGACTCTGCGTATGCCTGTAGCGACAGTCCTTCAATACTTCTTCTCAGTTTCATGACTGAGACTCTCCTTAGCCTGCGCACTCATTGCACGGCTCTAGAAACCCGCGTTCACTCCTGAGAGAATGAGAACAAGAGTTAACTCTCTGAGCCTTCTGTCAACGCACTCCTTGCAGACGACTTCAACTGCACTCCTTGCAGGAATCCTTGCTCAAGTAGAGAAACAATTGAAACTCATTCCACTTCCTCTCAGATTTCGATCTTAATACATGGAATCATACACACGACATAATAACAAATGCATAACAGGAAGTAATATTCATAAGTAGAGCATTCAACACACATACACAGAGAATAACACAACAACCATGAATCTGAATCAACTTCTTCTATTAATTAAAGATCTGTACATGGGTGTTTTCTACAACTCTCTGCTATTCTCCTATGCTCTAGATTCTTCTTTCTCCTGCTAATGTTACAATGATACAATTGAGGGTGTCTATATCCAGTTTCCCTCCTGTTCTCTAAAACTGTCTAATCTAAGAATTCAATTCTATCTACCTGCAACTACTTCTATAAATGCCTCTGTCTATCTCAGACGAGAGTGTATGGTTCGAGGTCTGATTACATTTTTACCAAGGCGCCTAAATTAAATGATCGCATTTATGTTCAGCGCATCAACTTCAAGGGAAAATTTAAAAATTCAAAAACTTGCGCTGGACGTCTTCCATCTGTCTTCTGCTTCCACGTTGGTTTTGCTTGTCGTGAGGGATGCTCCTGCATCACAATGGCTAATTATACCAACCATGGCTTGGTATGTTTTTGTGGCTATAGTTTACACTTATCAATAGCCTTAGGGGCTATATAACTCAAATTTGAACCAAGGTCAATCAAAATAGACACTAGATGGTTGGAAATCATACCTTCTATTTCCACCACTGAAGCTTGGTGGTCAGCTTGGTTATTATCCAAGGCTGCATAAATTTGTAGCACACTCCTGGCCACATCATTGATGGTGGTAGCTTCATGGATGTTATAAATTCTCTGACTATTCTATTGTCGGTGTGGGCAGTCTCTCAGTAGATGTTCTTCTCCGCAACCCCAACATTTCAAAGGTTCTCTCTTTGGGTTATCAGTCTTCACTGGTATGGATCCAGAAGTTTTATTTCCACTGAAGGAGGGAAAATTCTACCGGTGTACACTCTGGGTTGGGAAACTCATTCTTGGGTTCTTCTTATAGTTCTTAAATATGGGGGATTTAATCCCCTTTTTCTGAAATCTTGAACTATTCTTCTGTTTCCATCCTTCGCAAAGTTTTGTTCGATGTCCAAGCTATTACACATTATTTTCGTCATCCCTATGACTGTTAATGATGTAAACCTATCTGATGCCTTCAGAGGGGTCAGTGGCCTGAGTTCCTGAAGAGAGAAGGGAGAAGAAATTTTCCTGAGAAAATAAGTTGCATTTTCCTGTGTAAAAACCTTATAAAAAAGGAAGTTCGTAGGCTGCATATGTATTAGGGTGCGAGAATGCCTGATTCTTGTAGGCTACATCATAGCTAGGGTGCGAATAGTTCGCAGGTTGCACTATAAGCAGGGTGAGAGAATGCTTACACGTGGGAAAAACGAGCGTTTTCTCGAATCTTCTAGAAGGAGAAACTTCCATGGTGAAGTGGCATCCGAATGGTTTGGATCTTACTCGGTTTCATGATTTAGTGGGATCATCCTAACCTCCTCACCTTATCCTCTTCAACTTATTAAAGGAGAGGAGCTCTCATGGAGAAGGGGTTCTTGAGCTTGTTAGCTTTGGTTGGCTTGGAATTATTAGCTTGGTTGGAGTGGCTTTGAGATTTGCCTTTGTCAAGATAGATTGTGAATATTATCAGATCTATGCTCTCAGAATTCTTGGAGTGAAAGTGTGTGGGGAACGAAGGACAGTTGGAAGTGACCTTATGACATCAAGGCCATGGTTGTAATCTCTCTTTCACATTTAATATGATACAGTAATATGATTCTTTCCTATAAAGAATGTTGTGTTTTATTGTATGATTCCTTGATCACATACATAGGTTTATATTGAGTTTATGCTATTTCTATCACTTTGGTTGGTTGCGTTCTTTTACAGGATCATCATTGTATGAGCGTTAGAATGGAGCTAGGATGGCGATGGCGAGAGGAAGTGACATTTAAACGGTATGTCACCCATCCCTCTTTGGTTAGTAAATTCAATATCTAAAACTTAAGGAAAGTGTTATGTTCTGGTGTGGTTTGTTCTAGATCCAGGTGGATCTAGGGAGATCAGTTAGTGTCCACACCTACCAATTTGTCCGATAACACAAGTTGTTCATGACAATAGGTTGCCTTTTGAATAGTGCCTTCTAGGGTCTTTGACTCATCAAATTCAATTTTGTTTCGATAGTCCTTAGGTAGTCCGCTGATGAAGCATTGTACCTTTGCCTTTTCTTCTTTTATATAAGGTACATACCTCAAAAAATCGAGGAATTTGTTGACATATTCTTCTATAGTGAGTTGTCCCAGTTTGAGTTCATAAAACTATTTAGTCTTCTCGTCGAAATATTTTTCCAACAAATACTTCTTCCGAAAGTATTTCTCAAATTTCTACCAAGACAGGTCCTCTTCGTGAACCCCTTTCACATTCTTAAGGTCTTCCCACCAAATGGAAGCCTTTCCGTTCAAGTTGAAGGTGGCCACTCAGGCCTTCAAATTTTCTGAGAAGTCATGGACTTTGAAATACTTCTTTAGTCCAAGCAGCCAGGCATCTGCTTCCTCTCCCTTCTTTATTTCACCGTCGAAGGAGGGTGGTTTGGCCTTCCTGAATTCTTCGAATTTATGACCCTTGAGAAGATTTCGCTTCTTTTGTCTTCTTCGGGAATTAGAACTAGTTCTGCTGCTATAAGAGCCCTCCGAACCGCCAGCTTCCTTCCCAGAGGAATCGTCCACCGCTTGTCCTTTACCTCTGGGATGGACCTTTTTCGAGGTGCTCTTCTCAGTGTGGCCACTGATATGACCATGTTTCCATACCTCACATTCATGGTGCATTTTTCTTTGTATGTCAGATAAGCTCTGCAGTAAAATTGTGTTAATTTCTATTTGTTTTTCTTGTTCTTTCATCATCCTCTCATTGTCAACCTTGCAGCTTTGTAATTCGACCATGAGACTCCTCATAGTCTCGGCTAGATCTGGAGGGGTCCCTACCGCCCTCCTTTCATCAGACTCTTTGTCTCGATTGTGGGAGCCTTCCCCCACCTATTGGTGAGTCACCATTCTATGCATCTTTAATTTCCTGCGGCTGATCATCCGCTTGGGTGAAAAAGACAAATGTTGGTTATTAGTCAATATTTATATTTATTTGTAACCAGTACATAATTCATATTTTTCACATGTACACACACACAAATAGGAGTTTTCATTCTTAACTTAGTCTTTTGATTAGGAAGGTTAAGATAGGGGGTTACTCCTTTTAGGAGTGTTTCGAACGGATCTTTTGCGCAACTCGTTCATGATCCCAAGTAGGCCAAGTGTTGTAACCATGCTCTGATACCAATTTGTAACACACCCACTACGAGAACTAAAATTTTTCGGCTTTTTCCTTCTTTTCACTGAGGAATAGTATTCCCCGATTACCTATGGGGCCTAATACAGACCTTGCCATCCCTTATCCGTACTCATATGATCGACTACTATGAGCACAGGCCTTATCAGAGAGGTGCTCGTCGACTTTTGCGATTCGGGAAATCGTGATACATGTATTTCCTTTTCTCTCTTGTCTCTCGAAATGCCGAAATCTGAAGGGGACTAATAGTTTGTCATAACTAGAAATGCCTCGTATTAAAACATGTCACCCCACCTTTCGGGGTTTACTCCATCGGGATTTCAGGATGTGCGATGATAGGAGGTCTCACACCTGGGTTTCCCGGGAGCTGAAACTCCAAAACGCCAAACTCTAACATACTTCACTATTTCGGGGTTTCCTCCATCGGGATTTCGGAATGTGCGACGACAGGAGGTCTTGCACCTGGGTTTCCCGGGAGCCGAAACTCCGAAACACCAAGCTCTATCATGCTTCACTATTTCAGGAATTCATCCATCGGGATTTTACGAGTCGAGGGTTTCGAGACTGGCAAACACGTGGGGCGCGCACTTAGGTAACCCGGGTGCCGAAATACCGAAATATGATAACTTTTCCACACTCTATCTTTCAGGATATCGCAATTCAAGATTTAGAGACTTGCGAGTACAAGGGATCTCACCCTTGGATATTTCGGATGCCAAAACACCGAAATATCGGGATTTAGCCACACATTGTTATTTCAGGATTTCGCATGTCGGGATTTCGAGACTTGCGAGTATGAGGGAATTTCCCTTAGATACCCTAGGTGCCGAAATACCGAAACATCAAGACTCAAATCCATGTTAGACAATTTTGGGGTTTCACTAATCAGGATTTCGGGACTGGTGAGTACAAGGTAATTTACCCTTAGGTGTCCCGGGTACCGAAACGCCGAAACATCACAACTCATCCATGCTAGTTCATTTCAGGGTTTCACTAATCGGGATTTTGGGACTGGCGAGTACAAGGGAATTTACCCTTAGGTGTACTGGGTATCGAAGCACCGAAATATCACAACTCATCCATGCTAGTTCATTTCGGGGTTTCGCTAATCGGGATTTCGGAACTGGCGAGTAATAGGGAATTTACCCTTAGGTGTCTCGGGTACCGAAATGCCGAAATATCACAACTCATCCATGCTAGTTCATTTTGGGGTTTCTCTAATTGGAATTTTGGGATTGGCGAGTGCAAGGGAATTTACCCTTAGGTGTCATGGGTACCGAAACGCCAAAATACCGCAACTCATCCATACGCCGTTGTTTTCGGGTTTTCGTGAATCGGGGTTTCGGGTCTTGCGAATACATGAGAACTCGCACTTAGAAACTCTACAACTGGACGGTCTAGGTACTCCCATGGGTCTCGAAATCGACGGTCCCAATTTCTTCGCTACTTACAAAGGTTAAAAAGGGGTCAAGGGATTAACACCTGCATTCCTTCATTCAATTTAGTGGTCGTAACAGACCTTAGATCCTCCAAAAGAATCTCATTCGTGCATTTAGCAAGAGGACGGGTATTTTGGGTATCGAACCAATGAAATATCCTTAATTCATCCACACGCTATCATTTCGGGATTTCGCGGGTCGGGGTTTTGGGACTCGCGAGTACAAGAGGTCTCAGACCTAGATACCCCGGGTGCCGAAACGCCAAAATGTCCTAAGTCTAAGAGGACCATTCTCTCTCTCTCGTGCAGGGTTTTTCAGACTTACACCATAAAATCCTCCGACAGATTCTTGGGTAAACTTTAAAAAGGGTGTCCCTGTGGGAAGATCTATCCAAGGCATTACTTGAGATAAAATAAGGGAATAGATTTCCCGAGAACAGACTTGAATACTGAATCCGTTCAAAATATACATATATACAAATATATACGTAATTCATATATGGTCTTTCCAATATAAGCATGCAACCACCATTTTTGATCAAACACCATACAAACAGTCTTATATGGAAATCATTCATAATTTCACAAACCATGAGCATACATGTCAGAATATTTAAATTCAAGATACAAGATATAACACTTATCAGAAAACACCAGGTGTGATGCAACTGCTGAGAGGGGTGCTCGTTTCTACCCAACTATAGGCTCATCGACTCCGAATGGATTTACCACTAGCCACCCCTAATATAGGCCACGATGCTTGAGACTCTATGTCTATGTTCTTCACTGATCGAGAACGAAGGTTACTCTCCTTCTTCTCTGCTATCGCTCACTCTGTATTTTGTTCTAGAGTTCTTCTGATCTTTTCCCTGTGATCTCTCCCCTCGCGTCCCCCCCTTCCACACCTTTTACCTGCCTTTTCTTTTCCGGCGAGGTTGCACGTGGCATGAATTTCCCCGCGGTGGTCAGGTCTGAGGCCTCCACGGATGGGCGGTTCAACCCCATCCCTCATTAAATCATGAGGAGCCTCTTTGCCTACCATCCTGATGAGTAATTCATTTCGGGGCCAGCGAGCCGCTCTTGGTTCTTCGGGCCAGTGAAGACCAAATACGGTATTGGTTTCGGTGGAAGTTAATGCCACCATTCCAGGTTCCTTCCACCACCTTTCTTCAACCATCGTGGTCTCTTTGTCAGCACACCCCCTCCCAGCAGTCCTGCAACATATATTCATAACATTATTTACATTCGTCGACCCTTTATACTAAGGTCCATTCAAATCACACATTCACATCTTTGAGTTTTCCATAGTTCTTGGCCAGCATAATTTTTTTTACAGGCTGGGGGAAACAGGGTGTTACATCCTCACTCTTTGAATGAGGAGTGGGATCAACCGATGATGGAACCAGATCGACCACTTTGGTTTCACTCTTCAAAGGAGGAGTGGGATCGACCGATGATGAAACCGGGTCGACCACTTTAGCACTCTTCAGAGGAGGAGTGGGATTGACCGATGATGGAACTGGATCGACCACTTTGGAACTCTTCAAGGGAGGAGTTGGATCGATCGATGATGGAACCAGATCAACCACTTTGGAACTCTTCAGATGAAGAGTGGGATTGACCGATGATGGAACTAGATCGGTCGCTTGGGTTTCATTTTCAGATGAAGAGTGGGGTTGATCGATGATGGAACTGGATCAAATAATTGGGTTTGTGGTTCAAGCGAGGATGAAACCATATTGACCCCCTGATCAACTAGACTGACTGGGGATGGAATTGGATTGACCAGTCCATGAACTAATGACAGTTTGGGAGAAATCGTACGATAACCAGTTGGAAGTTGAATCTTTTCCAAAAGATAAGAAGCCTCGTCCATACGAGGGAAAAGGTGAGAGTAATGATCACCTTTGCATACAAAACAAGGAAATTTGATAGTTCACTTCTTGTTACCAAACTTAATGTCACTAGTTGATGGGGTTTCACCAACATGTTCAACAGGGGTTGATGACGTGGAAGACCACATTTCTAAGACCTTAGGGAGACCATGGAAATCCATCAGAAAGTAGTTACCCTTACAAAGTCTATAAGGGTACTTGGGCTTACGGGTTGTTTGGGTGATCTTCGCATCATCAACACTCTCATCATGATTAACAATAACTGGTTGTTCTCCAACATGTTTGGAAGTGGTTGGAAGTTTGGACCCTTGCTTATTTTTCTTCTTCTTAATCTTCTGTTTTTTCTTCTTCTTGTTCACTAGGTTACTAGCTTCATATCTTTCACTCGGTGAAGAAGATGAAACAGAAGAAGACCTTGCAAGCGAAGAAGTATAATAAGATCTTACTGGTGAAGAAGGTGAAGGATCAACATGCGGTTGATGTTCTTGTGGGAAATTTCTTGCAACCGAAGCACTTGCCACATTCAGGATTACCACAGTGGAAAACAACCATACTAGTAACCCAATTGTGAGACGTAGAAGGCTCAAAGTAGCGATGTAAGGAGGACCAACGTTTTCATAAGAAGGAAAAACAAAAGGTTCCCTTGGACCAGGGGTTGCTTCATTGGTCGTTCTAGGAATTGACACCATAAATACAGATCCAACTTAGAGTTTGCTAGGGAAAACAAACAACACATGCTAAAAATATAGGAATCAAGCAAACAAACAAAACCTTCTCACAATGAACGCACTAGTTGGTGATGAAATCCAACATTGTGGGAATAATGTAAGAAGGGGCTGAGATAGAGCGGGTGGAAAAGTTACGTTGACGACCTGCTTAATGGACTTATGCCTTGGTGCAAGCTTCCACACAATAAATGTGGATTTACCCTCCAAGGATCCTGAGTGAGTTTGGCCAACATCGATTCCAGGTACAACGAAGATTTCCCCTTCATCGTCACCTCGTGTATTACCCTAAAGAGAAAAGCCACTAAGGTTACCAAATACAACAATGATGCCTGGGGAAACAATCGAAAGTCCGATACATGTGCAAGGGTAGGTTAACTGATCCCGAAATGGACTTGAGAAGACCCACACATGGTTTTTTTCTCAAGTGACCCCCAATAATATGTGAAACCACTACACCAAGACCACCAAAGCAGGGTTAGTCACTCTGCTAGTCTCAATGTGACCTCGTGATTGACCCTTTTGTGAGAAGGGTTTCTCGGGACAAAATGCAGTAAACGGATTTCTCCACTCCCTAAATCAAGATTCTATGTTTTTTTACATCTTTGGAAAGTTATCTTTCACACCTATTCCAAATCCCTACAACTAATCTAATGTAGGTTGCGAAGAGCCCTAGAAATTAAAGTTTCTAGGTAGATTTTAATTAACGCATAAATTTTATTAAGATGTTGTTACTCCAGAGGAAAATGGTGTGGACTAAATGATGTTTTGACCAACTCTAAACAATGCAAAGAAATGATAAATGCAAATATTTCACTTCAATGAAAGCTATATTACGAGAAGGAGAAAATGTTTATCATTCCTAGATGTACAATGTCCCAAAATTTTATTAAACTCATCGATATCAAGATACTCAATAAATGAGCCAAAGAGACTGTACACCAATACACAATTCTTTGCCCCCCCAAAGTACAGACTCTGGGCAAGAATCTCTGCAAGATAGACTAGGAAAAACTGAGCAGAAAAGGGCAGAAATCACCAAACAAGGAGATCACTGCTCCCTTTTTCCAAGGGCAAAGTGCATTGTATCACCTTGATAAAAATTGCAAGGGAGCACTGATCTACAATAAGTGCTCTGATGTACACTCCAGGGGATCACTACCCTTCCTAGAAACTCAGAACAAAGGCTTAAAACTTAGAAAAAATTCACCCAGAATTCCTAGAATTTTGTGAAATTGCCAATGAAGAGGGGAGAAAGGAAATTTATCAGGAAGAAGCAATAAAAATTATCTAAAAGTGGTAAAGAGGTAGAGAAAAAACAAGGAAATAAAAATCAATGTTTGTTCCCCAGTGGATTCCCCAATTTCTGTTATAGGAAAACCCCCCTGTGGATAGGTGAATATCCTCTTGGATTCTAGACCCCTAATACTAAGACAGAAAACATACAAATGGACACTAACATCCCTTTGAATTCAATTACCTAATCAGAAAGAGAAAGAAGAAAATGTGATGCACCTTATTCCATAGTTCATCCTTGCTGCCTGCAATGGACAAAAAAAGACACACAACTCCTACTCTAATCTACAAGATTAGACTAATCAAATTCATTTATCAATATCGAAAATCATATGCAACAATACACAATATTGAAGGGAATAGGCCAAGTAATATTGATGAGAACTTTAAAGAGATACTTACAATCTGTAGATGCAGTTGCAACAACCTCTCCAATTCCTCCTCGTCCAACCCTTGCATGATGGTCCTAAGATCATAACCAAAATCTTTCTCCCAAGATCATAAGTTTGATATCTCAAATCTTCCCTCTCTTCTCCATGGAAAGCCTCCAATATATAGGATTTGGAGGATTAGCCACTATGGAGAGGATCACTCATCAAATCCACTAAAATGGGATCTCCAAGGTATTTTAGGGGGAAAATATATCTTAAGGATTTTAGGGAGGAAATATCTCTCAAGGATTTTAATGAGGAAATATTTTAACCATCCATGAGATCCTCAACCTCCCCTTAAAAAGAGGAAACCAAATGCGAGGTGGATTCTCATACTAAATTAATTTCCTTTTCATGAGTATTAATAATAATTCATGTGCACAAGTATTTTGATCTTCATATAATATATTTCTCCTCCACATGGACTAGGAATTGTGGCATATGTTATTTCATGGTTTCAAGGTGTATGCAACACTTAGCAAGGTGCATATGACACTTTTACGACACTTGTGACACTTAGGACGAGGTACCTAGGTGTGGAAATTTGATGTGTAACACATGGATACGTGTGGACCATAGTGCTGAAGTAGACTAGAGAACAAGGGTTCCATTGAGAAATGAAATCCACCATGTTGAAGTAGTCCAATTTCCATTGTAAACCAGGGTCCCATGTCCAAGTGATCATGTGAACTCCACGCAAAATATATCTACACCCAATAACCAACTAAAAATGATGCTCAAAATACTGACACCTATCATGTGGATCCAAATAAGAATATCCATCCACATAGTGGGAAAGGGTCAAAGTTGAATCTGGAAGGAACAATACCATTTTAGAATATGCAGGTTGGACACTGGTAATCATAACTAGCTCCTGATTTGTCACATTGATGTTCTCTACAGAAGGTGGAGTAGAGTCATCAAATAAAATATGAAGGTGGTTGTCATCCCAAAAATGAAAATTATACATATACCAATCATCACAATCGGCCTCAAAATCATACCAAGCATATACTTCTTGATTATATTCACTCCTGATATATTCCATAAGATATCTATCGTGCATGCAAGCCAAGGTCCTTTGAATATTGTGACAACTATCCTTAATAATTTGTTATCCCTCGTGAAGATGTTGTTCAATGGCTTCAATATTCTGTAGAATTCCCATGAGGAGTTGAAATCCAATATCCATTGGAAACGAAACATATAATATATCAAAATAAATCTCTTAAAATTATTTATCCAATGATATTGATCTGATAACAATATGAAAACCCTGTGAAAAGTTATGAACTTTATGAACCCCCCCTCCCCCCCCAAAAAAAATGGCTGATTTTAAATCAGCAATATCTTTACTTCCGGATCTCCGATTTGGGTGATTGGTTTTTTGAAATAACCTATTTTTGAAAGAGAAACTCATGTATGTAATTTGTTTAACAATTTTCGCCTCTAGGTGCTACAGAAAAAAAATAAAATCATGCCATTGTTCGTGGAAAAAACCCTGAAAATTTGCAGATTTTAAAATCTCTATATCTCGACTTCCCGTATTCTATTTCGACGATTTTTTTTTTTAATTGGGTATTTTTCTGAGAGGAACTCATATATACAACCCGTTTCTGAAAATTTTTCATATAAATATACATAAATTGTCCGATTGTTGCGGCCCTCTTTTTCTTCTCCAAAACAATATGCAAAAAAAATAAAAAAATCCCACACTTCTTACCAAGGAACGTGCTTTGATACCACTTGTTAAGTACCAAAGACCTGAATGAAAAATACCAGAATAGTACCAAATATATCTAAATATAATCACCACACAAAATATATGGAACACTATAGAAAACCACCACTTTATTATATCCAAACCCTTGAGGTAGGGAAACACCATACAATGGATCCTATTATGGAAGTGATCCTCTCCTGTTCACTTGCCTCCTCAAGGGGGAAACCTCCTAATGATATTCAAGTCCAAATACAATACTCCTCTTCATATCTCATTACATTGCATGACCCCCTTTATATAGTGCAACCAACCACCTAAGAACATTCTAGAGGAGGAACCTTCTAGAAGCAGAAGTCTTACATTTATTATATCTAACTAACTACCATAATGGGCCTTATTTAATACTATAGTGGACCTAGTTCACCTTACATTGAATGGCCTCCACTATGGGTCCTTTAGCCCCCCGACTACCTCGCTAACTACCTAACAACTTGAAAGGAGTTGGAGAAGGTATTCTTTGAGATGATGTGGAATTGGTGTGTAACAAAAAATATGTTGTTACGTAGGTAGAATAACATATGTCCATGTAATAAAGGCCAACATTAGTTAATAAGACCTATTTAATAAATTTGAATGAGTCAATGTAAGAAGACCTAATAGAAGCTTCTGCTTCTAGAAGGATCTTCCTCTAGAATGATCTTTAGAATATGGAATTAGTATAATTAAGAGTAGGAGGCATGATAAGTTTTGTATTAAGAAATTATTATAATAGAGCACTGCTTTGTTGGAGGTTTCCCCCTCAAAGAGGAAAGTGAACATTGTTTTCTATCAATAAAGGTATTATTTTGGTGTTGTGGTTTGATATATTGTATTGGTTCGTTGTTATTCTTTGCAGTATTTCTATTTTCTCCTATTATAATATATCTAGTACCTAATAAGTGGTATCATATCTCTTTCCTTGGTAGGAATTGTGGGTAATTTTTTTTTTAAGGTAGAGACGTATTGCGACATCTTAAAACTATAGTGATATGTCATTCAACACATAAATCCACGGTCAGGGAAGCGTACATGCAATAAATAAAAGAGGTAATTAAGCTCACATTGTTGGAAACCCTTGTAACCCCTGTTGGTACCCCTTTGAGTGGTAGCGCATTAGACATCACCTCTATACAGACTGGCCTAGGTATCCTAAAGCCCACTATAGATCAAATGATTGATCACCTGACTGTTATAGTTCCACTGAGAACAACACTCGGGAAGATACTCTCTAGTAACTGGGTAATCATGTAGTACGGCTAAGGGTATGGTCTAGCATCCTTAGTTGGTTCCCTTAGATATTGGGCCAAGTACTACCATTCGACCCTGCACATATATCAGAGAGATATAGCACAAGGCAAACCCTTGTCTGTAGGAACCCTAAAAAACACTAACCCTTGAGATAGAAATAAGGAACATACAAGATTTATTTCCACGCAACCTTGGCTCCTGCATGTTGGTTGAAAAATTACTACACATTTTTTCTTGTTAAGAATTTGGGCATTTTGACACTATAATATTATTCAACTTAGAGTATAACTCCGCAGAAGTAAAGAAAATAAAACAATTTTGGGGCCTGTATGCACGCTTATTTGAAACCTATCCCATCGGAATCCTCTTTTCATCCTTATCACAGTGATACCTATCAATTTTCATTCTTTTTCTTCACCCGTGGTGCCGACCCCTTCCCGACACCTTTATTTGGGACCTATTCCCTGGGATTCCTCTTTTTTTCCTCATCACAATGATCCCTACCATTTTTTCGCATTTTTTCCTATGGTCCCGACCCCCTTCCCGACACCCTTATTTGGGACCTATTCCATTGTATTCCCCTTCTTGAACTGATCATCATGCTATCTATCACTTGCAAGCATTTTTGTCCATGGACCTATCCGCCCTTTTCAGACACCCTTCCTTACCACCTCTTCTTGTGATTTTCTCTTCACCATGGAAAACACTCGCAACCAAGATATTGAAAACTGCATCAATACCCACATAGAGGACAAAATATACTACCTGAAAGAGGAATAAAAGAAGGACATAAATTCCCACCTTTCCAGCCAGCTTGCATCCCTCCTTGATTCTCAACTTGACTCATTTGTTTCCAAGGTCCTAGAAAAACTGTCATTTCCTAGAGTCCATACCTCATCTGAACAACCTTCTAACATTGAAGGTACAATTGCCTCTAATTCCCATCCTTTTTATTCCAACTCCTTTCATCGTGATCTACGTCTTCGACGAGTGGAGATGAACAATTTTTATGGCTCGGATCCATGGGGGATTCACCTTGTTTACCAATATCTTATCACGTTCATTCATAAAGGGGGTTTTTAAATTGTGAAAAATACTTTCAATATATTGTAGGTATTGGGGTGGGGGGGGTGGGGTATGGGGGAATTTATAATTATTAGGGGGTATAAAAAGTAGCATCTAGTAAAAATAGGGGTTTCTTAATTTGAAAGATGCACTAGGAGGGGGATTCAAAAAAGGATTTTTGGATATATATTTTTCAATATGTAGTGAAATTAGGGGTATTATTTAATATCCCATGAATGCATGGATTATTCCATAGGTTCACTAAGTAGAAACCCCTTGCTCGGATCCCAATGGTTGGGTCACTCAAATGGAACATTACTTCTCCTTGCATGACATCATTGATGACTTGGCCAAACTTCATTACGTTGTCCTCTATTTGGATTCTGAATGTTGGAAATGGTGGCAATAACATCGCAAATCATGCCAAGGATATGTTTCTTGGACATAATTTGTGGCTGAACTTTATGAACGCTTTGACACCGACACACACTCTATGGGACGTTTGACCAAATTGAAACAATCTGGTACCATGGAAGAATTTATCCCCACATTTCAACAATTGGATTTCAAAACAGAGGGCATGTCTGATAATTTTTTCCAAGAATGATTTATTAGTGGCCTCAATGATGAAATCTGAGCCGAGGTCCTCATGACTTGCCCCCAGACTTGGAAGCACAACAGGTTGTTTTTTCCCAACACCGCAAACCCTCTTTTCTTCCTCGCCCTCGCCCTCCCAATCTCACCCCTCATCCCAACCCTCTTAAGATCCAAAAATTAAACTAGGTAAAAATGGTTGAATGCCAACTCAAGGGTCTTTTCTATGACTGTGATGTAAAATATTTTCCGTGGCACAAGTGTAAGGAACAAAAGTTTTTTATGGCCATCTCTAAGGATGTTTCTGATGAAGTAGTAGAGGCTCCTCCTATTATAGAGCTACCTGAGCCAATTGATCTCACTCTACCACTTGATCTCACTCTTCCACTTGATCCACCAGAAGTTGAACCAACCATTTCCTTGAATGCACTCACTAGCTTCTCTTCTCCCTAAACCCTCAAGCTAATTGGCTACATTAAACATCGGAAGGCCATCATCCTAATTGACAGTGGAAACACCCATAATTTTATTCATTATCGCATTGCTCAAGAAACCAATTTCTATATCCGTGCATTCAACAATTTTCAAATCATGATTTCCAATGGAGGTTCCATGAAATGTGGCGGGAGTTATGAAAATGTGTGTCTCCAAATTGGCTAGTGCAACCTGAAATCACATATGTTTGCTATCAACATGTGTTAGGATTGATCTAAAAATGAAGAAGACTTGTAATCTTGAAAATATTTGCAAGTTAAATTTTATGTGTTAAAAACAAATGGATCAACTTTGCAACACATCATTAATAGGATTTACTCATTTAAGATGCATATAAACAACAACATAATCAATGAACATAAACACATAACACAACAAATGATAAAGGATTTCACCCCTCTCTTGGGCTACATTTCCTGGTCCAGCTTCCAATGGATCATTAGTATTATTTGCTCAAAGTGATCAAAAACGTGCTTTACAATGCTCAAATTGACCAACAGACTGCTCCTATGGCTTCAGAGCATCCAAAAACCCCTAGCTGGGCTTTTGCGACACCTTGTTTGGCCAAAAAATGAAGAAGTTAGGCTTCCTGGAAGTCCCCCCTTCAAGCTTGTTGTCTCTGCATCTACAAATTGCACCCTTGTTCATTCAACCTAGCACACACGCTATTTAAAGTGTAAAAACCTGACATCGAACGCAACCGCGCCAATGGTGCGAACTGTAGGACGGTTATGGGCGCGCCATCCCCTAACCGTCAAACTAGTGGGCACATGTGGGTCATAGAACCGACTGCATATATAAAAAGGGATAACCTTTAAAAGCCAACAGTTAAGCGCTAAGTGTCGGGCGCATGGACTATCCGTTGAAACCGTGCTAACCGTTTGAACACAAACTCCCGCGCTAAGGTTTAAGTTCATATGAGCGCACATTGAAACCATGGTTTAACCGTTTGATAAACCATATGTGCGCACGCCAATTGTTCAAGTCATATGGTATACAAGGTGTGCGACCGGGGGCTGGGGCTAAGCCCCAGCCCCGACCCCCGCGCCAACCACAAAGTAAATCAAATTTAAATACATTTTAAAACATATAGTTAATAAGGAACAACACATGGCCCATTGGCAGGGCGGACTTTGCAAAGGCTTTGACCGGTGGGGAGGTCCGGGGTTCGAATCCCATGGACTCCATATAGTTTTGAACCAATAACCAATATAATGGTGCCACGTGGCAACCCATGACTAGGCCACGTGGCACTCAACCACAAACCAAAAGCTGCCACGTGTCAAAACATGATTCATCCAACTATCATCCAATCCAAAACTGCCATGTCACCTCTACCATGTCAGCGTACCTCATGCCACATCACCTGTATGGACTGTACGAACTGCACAGTCAACATCCTTTTTTTTACCTGTTTGACGATTCGAACAGATCATGATATCTCTCTCTCCCGACATCCATTTGAACCCAAATGAGTTGCGTTGGGTTCACAACGATGAGGCCTATGCTCTCATTCGATTTGAAGCGATTTTGAGCACTTTGATTTTTTGAGCAAAATTTGATCCCCTAATCACACCTCCCCATTGGAAAGCTTTTGGACCTCCAAAAGACTATATTTAGTCTATGTGAAGATGAGGGTATAGTTCCCTCACCCTTCCAACCTCAATCCACTTGTATTTTCTTGGATTTTTTCCTTTAAGACCAACTCGAAGATACTCCACATTTCCTCGTTTTGAAGTTCGCATTCTCCTGTCAATGATGGTGTCTTCATGCAGTTCTGTAAGATATTCTGGGGAAAAATCATCTATAGAAGGAATCTAAACATGCTTTCCATGATCATCAATCAACGGAGGCTCATACAATTTCAAATTCTCAACATTAACAACTACATACATTTGCATATAAGGAGGCAAATCTAAACGAAAAGCATTGTTACCAATCTTGTCGATAATCTTGAAAGGACCATATCGAATTGGTTTCAATTTTTTACCTTCTCCTTTAAGTCTCTCCTTACTGAAGTAAAGCCAAACTTCATCTCCAACTTGGAAACTGTGATCAACACGATGCTTGTCATGTCTCGTCTTGTACCTGGCTTGACTCTTTTCCAACTACTCTTGCACCACTTGATGTATCGACTGAATTTTTTCAATGAACTTTTTTGCCCTATCAATGTCATATTGACCATAGATAGCAATATCCTTCCCAAAGATAAAATCTAAAGAAGATTTGGGCAAATAGCCAAAACACGCTTCAAATGGCGACGTTTGAGTTGAAGAGTGCTTAGCACGATTGTAAGCATGATGAATGTAGTGTAAATGCTCATCCCAAATTTTAGGATGCTTGCTGCAATAAGCACGAAGAAGATGCACCATTGTTCGATTTACCACCTCTGTCTAACCATCTATTTGCGGATGAAAAGTTGTGCTCTTTTTAAGTTTGGTGTCCATGAGTGCCCATAAACTCGACCAAAAACTTCCAACAAATCGAGAATCCTGATCAGAAATAATGGATTTAGGCAATCCAAAATGCACCCAAACATTTTGAAAGAACATTTGTGCCATTTGTTCAGCTGTAACTTGCTTAGTACAAGGCATCAAAATACACATTTTGCTAAATCGATCAACCACAACATAAAGATAATCATGATTATGTCTCGACATAGGTAGACCACCTACAAAATCCATGGAAATACTTTCCCAAGGTCGAGAAGGAAATGGAAGTGGAGTATACAAACCCAACTTTCGATTGCTAGGTTTACTTGTGGCACATAACGAACATCCTCGAACATATCTTGAAATACTTTCATTCATTTTAGGATAGTAGCAATATCTTTGCAAATTAGCCATTGTCTTGCCTAAACCAAAATGACCAACAATAAGAGAAGAATGGGCTTCTCTTATAATGTTGATTCTTTCTCCCTGTGGAATACACAACTTGCCAAGATGATACAAAATATTATCATGCACATGGTAATCCAATTCTTCAACATGGTTAGAGTGGCACAAAGTTTCATAT
>ML798959.1:53544-66362 GCA_009831015.1 Picea engelmannii
TTTGTGAAGGAGTTTTACCATGTCCCTTTGGAGAATTCGGAAGAGGTCTTGAATTGGTAGAAGAAGAAGAAGAAGAAGAAGATGGAGGAGAGGGTGGTGGAGAAGCACCATTCCCTCCATTTCCATTTGGAGTTTTATCACCATTGTTTCCCTTATTCTTTGAAGGGTTGGAGCCTTCACCTTGCAACCCTGCATTCCTTTCCATCAAGATCTTCATCATCTCTCTCATTTCAATGACATCCTTTCTGAGATCTTCATCTTCTGCAGGAACATGTTCACGACTTTCTTCATGAGCCATACTTGGTGAATGCCTCCTTGAAACTTGCGATGATTGTATATGCTTCCTCCTTGAAGGATGAGAGCTTGGTTCCACAAGTTGACCTTCTCCTCTTGTGAGTTTCAACCTTGTGAGCATCAGAAAACAAAACACTTGCAAATAATCAAGTCTTCAAAAACCTATGCTCTAATACCAACTTGATCTAAAAATGAAGAAGACTTGTAATCTTGAAAATATGTGCAAGTTAAATTTTATGTGTTAAAAGAAAATGGATCAACTTTGCAACACATCATTAATAGGATTTACTCATTTAAGATGCATAGAAAAATAAGCATAATCAATGAACATAAACACATAACACAACAAATGATAAAGGAGTTCACCCCTCTCTTGGGCTACATCTCCTGGTCCAGCTTCCAATGGATCATTAGTATTATTTTCTCAAAGTGCTCAAAAATATGCTTTACAATGCTCAAATTGACCAACAGACTGCTCCAATGGCTTCAGAGCATCCAAAAACCCCTAGCTGGGATTTTTTGGCACCTCGTTTGGACAAAAAACGAAGAAGTTAGGCTTCCTGGAAGTCCCCCCTTCAAGCTTGATGTCTCTGCATCTACAAATTGCACCCTTGTTCATTCAACCTAGCACACACGCTATTTAAAGTGTAAAAACCCGGCACCGAACGCAATCACGCCAACGGTGCAAACTGTAGGATGGTTATGGGCGCGCCAGCCCCTAACCGTCAAACTCGTGGGCACATGTGGGTCGTAGAACGGACCGCATATATAAAAATGGCTAACCGTTAAAAGCCAACAGTAAAGCGCCAAGTGTCGGGCACGTGGACTATCCGTTGAAACCGTGCTAACCATTTGAACACAAAATCCCGCGCTAAGGTTTAAGGTCATATGAGTGCACATTGAAACCGTGGATTAACCGTTTGACTAACCATATGTGTGCACGCCAATCGCTCAAGTCATATGGTATACAAGGTGTGCGACCGGGGGCTGGGGCTAAGACCCAGCCCAGACCCCCGCGCCAACCACAAATTAAATCAAATTTAAATACATTTTAAAACATATAGTTAATAAGGAACAACGCATGGCCCGTTGGCAGGGCAGACTTTGCAAAGGATTTGATCGGTGGGGAGGTCTGGGGTTCAAATCCCACGGACTCCATATAGTTTTGAACCAATAACCAATATAATGGTGCCACGTGGTAGCCCATGACTGGGCCACGTGGCACTCAACCACAAACCAAAAACTGCCATGTGTCGAAACATGATTCGTCCAACTGTCAGCCAATCCAAAACTACCACATCACCTCTGCCATGTCAGCGTACCTCATGCCACATCACCTGTATGGACTGTACGGACTGCACAGTCAGCGTCCTTTGTTTTACCTGTTTGACGATTCGAACAGATCATGATATCTCTCACACCTGACGTCCGTTTGAACCCAAACGAGTTGCATTGGGTTCGCAACGACGAGGCCTATGCTCTCGTTTGATTTGAAGCAATTCCGAGCACTTTGAATTTTTGAGCAAAATTTGATCCCCTGATCAAGGATCCAATCCTAACCCCTCTTAGTTTGTTATTAGTTAGCATGATATATTTTCCATGTAATAAAGGATGACATTAGTTAATAAGGCAAATAAATGTGAACAAGTCAATATAAGAAGACCTAATAGAAGCTTCTGCTTCTAGAAGGAACTTCCTCTAGAATGTTCTTTAGAAGATAGAATTTGTACAACTAATAGTAGGAGGTATGAGAAAGTTGTCTTGAGAATCATTTTAATAGATCTCGGCTCTATTGGAGGTTTCCCCCTTGAAGAGGCAAGTGAACATTGATTTCTTTGAATAAAGGTATCATTTTGCTGTTGCTTTTCTCAATATTTTGTTGATACATTGCTATCTACTGAATATTCTTGTTTCTGCATATTTTATTACATATGGTACCTTACAACATGGGTGGTTGTGAAATTGTATTAGGTGAGGAATGGTTATGCACTCTCGGTCCCATCCTCATAGATTTTAAGGAATTAACCATGCAATTTCGACAGGAAGGACGACAATATAAGTTCCAAGGCATCACAATAGGGTCCCCTGAGATCATCAATTCCCATTGAATGGAAAAGGTCCTCAAAAAAGGTCATTTGGGAATTATTTTCCAAATCCATGCCATTCAAGCAGTTGAGACACCCTCTATGCATCCCGGCCTCCAATCTATCTTCTCCAAACACCAAACTATTTTTTCCACTTCCCATGGACTTCATCCTTCCCAAGGAGTTCAGGATCATTCCATTCCTCTAGTTCTGGGTAGTATTCCTCCCAATGTTCACTCGTATTGTCATCCCTTTTCCCAGAAGAATGAAATTGAGAAAAAATTTCATTAATTTCCCGACGCGGGTGTCATCTGCCCTTGTACCAGCCCCTATTCTTCTCCTGTGGTCATGGTCCTCAAGAAAGAAGGCACATGGCACATCTGTCCAGAGTTTTTTCCCTCAACAAACTCACCATTAAAGACAAGTTTCCCATTCCTATCAATTATGATCTATTAGATGAATTGAGTGGTGCTCATTAATTTACTAAACTTGATCTTCATTTTGGCTACCACTAGATATGTATGAAATAGGCTGACATTCCCAAGACTGCATTTCAAACTCATGGGGGTGACTATGAATTCTTGGTCATGCCATTTTGCCTGTGTAATGCTCCCAACACTTTCCAAAGTCTCATGAATCATGTCTTCTATCCTTTCCTCCATCATTTTGTCTTAGTTGTTTTTGATGATATTCTAATCTAGAGTAAAACATGGACATCTCAACTTTCCGATGTGGATAAAGTTCTCCATCTACTTTCTCAACACCAACTTTTCCTCAAACAATCTAAATGTTCCTTTGGCGCCTTAGAAGTGGATTATTTGGGTCATATTGTTAGAAAGGATGGTGTAAGGGTGGATCCTAAGAAAATAGAATCTACGCAGGATTGGCTTCGCCCAAAAAATATCAAGAGATTACGTGGTTTTCTGGGTTTAACGAGATATTATCGCAATTTTTTTAAGAATTATGGAAAAATTTCAACACCTCACACTGCTCTCCTTAAAAAGAATGATTTCAACTGGATTCCATCAATTGATCAATCCTTACACGCTTTGAAAGAGGCTATGTGCACAACTCCTGTCCTAGTCATTCTCGACTTCAATAATACTTTTTTCTTGGAATGTGATGCTTCCAGGAAAGGAATTGGAGCAATCCTCATGCGAGAAGGATGCCCTTTGGCCTTCACTAGCAAACAAATTTCAGAGTGACATTTGGGCCATTCCATATATGAAAGGAAATGTTGGCTATTCTACATGTCATGGATCTCTGGAGTCCTTATCTATTGGGGAAACACTTCCAAATTAAAATCGATCATCAGAGCCTCAAGCATTTTCTGGAACAACGAATTTCCTTCTAGGAGCAACAAAAATGGACGAGCAAGGTATTTGGATATTATTGTGAGATCATTTACAAGACGGGAAAATAAAATGTGGTTGTTGATGCTCTTTATAGAAAGTATGAAGATGAAGGGTCCCTCTTTTCTCTCTCCTTCCTTGTACCAGATTGGCTCCAAGTTGTTCACCAGGAATGGCTGCAAGACCCCAAAATTTCTTACTTGATCCAACAATTGCAAGACAATTCTCTAGTTTCTCCAGGGAACTCTTGGCACAACGATGAGATTTGCTACAAAGGCCATCTGTATCTAATGAAACAATCACAACTTAAATCTACGGTGCTTTTGAAGCTTCATGCTTCCCCCACATCTGGGCATTCATGGTTTACCAAAACCTATAAAAGGGTCAAGTTTTCTTTTTTCAGGAATGGTATGAAACATGACGTCTGCACCTTTTTGGCTGAATTTTATGTCTATCAATGAAATAAGGGAGAAACACTAAAATCCCCAGGCACATTACAACCGCTCCCAATTCCGTCGGCTATTTGGTAGGATATTTATATGGATTTCACTGTTGGCTTACCTAAATCAGGCAATAATTCAATCATCATGGTGGTAGTTGATCGTATTTCAAAATAAGCTCATTTATGTGCTCTTCAACACCCATTCACAACATACACAGTGGCTCAAATTTTCATGGATAATATCTTCAAGCTTCATGGGATGCCTCATTCTATTGTATCTGACCAAGACCCCACTTTCACCAACAATTTTTGGAAAGCGTTTTTTTGTCTACAAGACGTCAATTGCATCTCAACATCGCCTATCATCCCCAGACTGATGGCCATACTAAATTTTTCAACAAGTTTTTGGAAACATATTTGAGGTGTTTTGCATCTGACAGACAAAATAAATGGGATTAGTGGTTACCCCTAGTTGAATGGTGGTACAACACATCTTACCATACAACTACTCACACGAATCCTTTTGAAGCAGTGTATGGAAAAAATCCCCCATCGGTTCTCTCATACATGCCAGGTGTCCCAAAGGTTTAGGAAGTTGATCCATATGGATATCGGTGTCCACCCACCTTTTCCAACTGGCCCAAAATAGTTTTCTGACAATTTTGGTAATTTACTATTTTTAGCAGTTTTCACTTTCAGAGCCGTTTTGAGGCCCTAAGCAATGTTTTTTGGGAAAACAGGTTTGAAATATGCAAGTTCACTTGCTATTTCACACTAAATGAATCTCCTCTACGATACCTTTCCAACGGGCTATCATACGCCTAAAACATAGATCGTATGCAAAATTTACGACCCCGGGAAGTTGATGTACTAACTTACCCAAACAGGGCCCACATGACTTTTGGCACTTCATCTCCTAGGGTTAGGTTTTTGGATGTCTAGGGTTTTTGACATTCCTGCTTATTGTAAAAAGGCTTTGGGAGCCTCATTGTAATCATATTCTTGCGAATTAACGCAACCGTCACATCTCTTCTCAGAGATAAGCCGCCACCATTCCAACAAGCTTGTTTCAGCTGCATTTTACAATTTTCAGCTTATTTCGTTATTGAATAGAAACCCAGTTTTACTTCATCTTTGTTATTTTGTGTTAAGGACCTATTAATAATCTGTATTCATTTTTTTCTACTCATAAAATCCATATTAGTGGTATCAGAGCGGTTTTCTCCTTGTCATCTTAATGCATGTCCCCAATGAGGTCAAAGTACAAAGAGTTGGGTCTCGAGCTTGTTTCTCTTGAGGACAAAAGCTCTCACATGCCCAAGCAACCTCTCATGGCAGGAGAAAATAAAGATGATGAGATAGTAGATCCTTTCAAACTATTTATTGAGGAATCCCTCACGCAATAGAGGAACAAGATGATGGATAGTTTCGCGCAAATACTTCGGCGGCTACCAACAGGCGACACATCTCCTTCGAACAGAGGCACCACCCCCTTCAAGGTACAAATAAAATTAGATATTGCTATATTTGAAGGGAATATAGACACAGATGCCATAGAAAAGTGGTTTAATCTACTAGAAGGGTATTTTTCTGTCCATAACTTTTTGAATTGAGAAAAGATTACTTTTGCTTTCCTCAAAGCCGTTCCCCATGTCAAATATTGGTGGGAAAATTTCTATGAGAAAAAGGACACAGAGAAACCCTCATTATTTACAATCACGACCACTTGGGAATCCTTTAGGGATGCTATTAAGGAACAATACTACCCTGTCATAAGTTATGACGAACTGTATACCAAATGGACCACATCGTGGCAAGAAAGAGACCAAGCAGTGACAGATTTCACAAATATCTTCCATACCTTGTGCACCAACCTGGGTATCAAATATTCAGAGTGACATATGGTGCTCAAGTATCACAGTGCTCTACATAGATACATCCAAACCGAAATGGAATTTTTGGACATCTCATCCTTCGGTGCGACCTACCGATATGTCGTCAAAATCGAGCAGAATCTCAAACAAAAGACGCGAAAATTTGGGCCTAGGAACCCTCACAACAAAAGCCAAGAAAGGGCGGCCCCAACCCACATAACAAAGGACAGATTAAAGATGGACAATATTAGGACAACCTGTCCAAACCGTAAGCAAAGAAGGACACCAGAAAGACAAAGAAAGATACCGAGAAGTGGTGCGACTTCCATAAGAGCCCTTGGCATAACACTGCTGACTGCCGCTCAAAGCAATCGCTGGTGGCCGAAGTGAAATCCTATGAATCGGATGCGGATTCTGACTCTGATCCAGAAATAGAAAGGGGAAGACAGATCATTGATGCGGAAACCAGTGCCACGGTTGCTACCACCAAGCTCCAGCCCGGTGAACCAGATGAGAGAGAAGAAGGAGAGCGCCTTTTCCATTCACAGATGTGGGTAAAAGGAACCCCGTTGCACTTCATCGTTGATAGAAATAGCCAGAAGAACCTCATCTTAGTAGAGGTCGCCAAGCGGTCGGCCTTTCCGACAACGTCTCACCCACAACCCTACACCATTGGATGGCTTAGCCAAGGAAGCGATCTTTGTGTCAGCCAACAATGTCGATTGTCGTATGACATCAAGCCCTTCAAAGAGGAGGTATTGTGTGATGTTGCTCCTCTCGAAGTTTGTGATATTATTTTGGGCCAAAATTATTTATGGAAAGGTCATGCTATATATGATTCTAGGCCTCGTAGTTTTATTATTACTTTGAACAGGAAATTGTACAGGATACTCGAGGTAGTCCCACCTAGTGATATTTCCTTGAACTCTGCTAAGAAATGTAGGAAGGTCATCTCTCAGACGGGGAAGTTTGTCTTCTTCATGATTCGCTCTTAGAATAAGTGAAATATCACAACCATATCCTGGGTCTCTGTGGACGACCTCTCCACATAACAAAATCAAGTAGATAAGGTCGTGGAAGAATACTAGGATATCTTCTCCTCACCTATAGGGGTACCTCTGCATTGTTAGGTCAAGAACCCCATCGATCTGACCCCCAACGCATTGTTGCCCAATGGGTCAGTCTATCACCACTCTCTGTTAGAGAATGATGAGATCAAGTGACAGATCCAAGAAATTCTCCACAAGGGGCACATCCATCCTAGCTCATCACCTTGTGGGAGCCCAATCGTGCTGGTACAGAAGAAATATGGAACCTGACGACTTTGCATTGATTATCGGGATCTAAATAAAATTTTAGCTAGAAATCAATGCCCGATTCCCCGAATTGATGACCTCCTTGATCAAATCATAGGGCCCAAATACTTCAGTAAGATTGATTTGAAGTCTGGCTACCACCAGGTCCCAATAGAATAGACAGATGTATGGAAGATCGCCTTCAAGTCAAAGGAAGGCCTTTTTAAATGGTTGGTCATGCCCTTTGGTTTGACAAATGCTTCAGCCACTTTCATGAGGATGATGGACGATATCCTATGACCATTCACCAATAATTTTGTAGTGGTGTATTTGGATGACATTCTCATTTACAAAAAGACTTGGGCCAAACACTTGCATCATATTCAACAGGTTTTGCACCCCCTGCGGCAGCACAAGCTATACACCAACTTGGAAAAATGCTCCTTCGGCATGGACAAGGTCCATTACCTAGGCTACATCATTGATCAACATGGCATACATGTGGATCCAACCAAGATCCAAGTCATCCGTGGCTGGCCAGCCCCAACCACACTCACTGAGCTTTGAAGCTTCTTGGGCCTTACCAATTTCTACCGTAGGTTCATGTTGGGATTCTCCCATATTGCCCTCAACCAAATAAACATGGGTGGTGGTAAGGAGA
The DNA here is from genome assembly GCA_009831015.1 of Picea engelmannii. Taxonomy (NCBI): domain Eukaryota; kingdom Viridiplantae; phylum Streptophyta; class Pinopsida; order Pinales; family Pinaceae; genus Picea; species Picea engelmannii. Next base: position 61,547 of record ML798959.1, read on the forward strand.
AATTTTTGTGGGGCCGGTCCCAACAACAAGCATTCTATGATTTGAAGTAGCGCTTGTGCTTAGCCCCAATACTTTCACTACCAGACCTGTAACAACCCTTTGCGATCAAGACAAATGCTTCAGACTATGCTGTGGGCACCATTCTCACTCAGCACAACCACCCCGTGGCCTATCATAGTGAGACACTATCAGATGTTTTCTGTAAGTACCCTACTTATGACAAAGAAATGTAATCCATTGTGCAAGCCTACCGCCAGTGGAGACATTACATTCTTGGGAAGGAGACAATCATCCACACTAATCATAAGCCACTACAGTTCATGCATACATAAGGAAAATTGCAGAATGACCACCATAAAAAGTGGTCCACATACTTGCAACAATTCCACCTCAACATCAAGTATAAAACAAGAAGCACCAATCGGGTCACTGATTGTCTCAACAGACTGCCAGTCGCGGAACTCACCACGGTGCTAGAATCCTGCAGCCATGAGACCTATGGAGGGCCCCAACTCTATGAGACAGGCCCAGACTTCACCACCACCTACCAAATGTTGGGTGCAAACACAGTTGTCGATAATTTCCATCTTCAGGATGGGTTGTTGTGTTGTTTGGGCCATATATTTGTTCCATTAAGAGAGCGAGTGAAGTTGATATGGGAAGCCCAATACATTCGGGTGGCAAGATACTTCGACGTTGAAAAGACAGTGGTGATGCTACATAAACATTTCTACTAGCTGAAACTTCGACAGGAGGTCAACAAGTATACCAGGTCCTGCATTGCCTACGCTATTGCCAAACCACCACTAAGAAACAGAGCCTGTACACCCCTCTTCCTGCTCCTAACAGGCCAAGGGAATCCATTTCAATGGACTACATGTCAGGCCTCTTGTCCACCAAGCGGGGAAATGAATGTGTTTTTGTGGTTATTGATCACTTTTCCAAGATGGCGATTCTGGTTGCCTGCAAGAAGAGCATCACAACAGAGGCCACTACCAAGCTCTTCTTTGAATGAGTCTGGGTGCATTTTGGAATCCCACAAACCATTTTCTCATATTGAGATAGCCGATTTCTCATCACATTTTGGTTGATCCTCTGGTCACTGCTAGACACCAAGCTCACCAAATCCATGGCCTTCCACCCCCAAACAGATGGAAAAACTGAGGTTGTAAATCGAATGATTGCGCATATCCTTCGCATGTATAATTCAAAACACCCTCGCACATGGGATGAGAGCCTTCCCTATGTCCAACATAGTACAACTGAGCCCTGCATAGCTCAACTAGCCACAACCCCTTTCAAGTGGGGTTGGGATTCTAACCATTGGGTCCCATAGATTTTGCACTTCCCCTTACAGTCACCTCGACCGACTCATATCCTGCTCCAACTAAAGCTGACAAAGCCACCCAGTTCATTGAGCGGATCCAGCACATCCGCCAATAGGTTCAAGATATCCCACATAAGTCCAATGACAAGTACAAACAACGCCATGATCAACATCGGGTGCCAAATAAGTGTCAGGTGAGCGACAAAGTTTGGTTGCACTTGCAGAAAGAATGCCTTACAGGACCCCATCGGAAGATTCAACCACTTCGTTATGGGCCATACACTATTACCAAGGCCATCGGGGATAATTCTTTTGAGCTCAACATTCCTCCTTTCCTTGGCCTGCACCCAGTGTTCAACGTGGATCTCCTTCGCCCTTATTTCCCACCATTATTGGACACCTCAGAAGGAACAAAACAACTGACACCAACAGAACTCAACCCCGACTGCATACAGCAAGCATCCAATGATCATATTGTGGACACACAGATCAAGGGCACTTGACAACACAGGATCCAACTTTATCGAGTCGTCAAAGCAGGGAAACTCCTGCACCAAGGCAAGTGGCTCACCCGGGGCCAAATTCAGCAAAAATTTCCTCATCTGATGGGGGACCTCAACACAATGGAGACCATTGCTTCCTAAGGAGGGAGGATTGATCCAGATGGATATCAGTTTCCACCCACCTTTTCCAACTGGCTCAAAACAATTTTCTGGCAATTTTGGTAATTTACTATTTTTAGCAGTTTTCACTTCCGAAGCCGTTTTGAGGCCCTAAACGATGTTTTTTTTTTGGGGAAAACAGGTTTGCAATATGCTAGTTCCTTTGATATTGTGCCTAAAATGAATCTCCTCAAGGATACCTTTCCAATGGGCTATCATACGCCTAAAACGGAGATCGTATGCAAAAGTTATGACCCCGTGAAGTTGATGTACTAACTTACCCAAACGGGGCCCACATGACTTTTGGCGCTTCATCTCCTAGGGTTAGGTTTTTGGTTGTCTAGGGTTTTTGACATTCCTGCTTATTGTAAAAAGGATTTGGGATCCTCATTGTAATCATCTTGTTTAGAATGAGTGCAACCCTCACATCTCTTCTCAGAGATAAGCCGCCACCATTCCAACAATCTTGTTTCTGCTGCATTTTATAGTTTTCAGCTTATTTCGTTATTTAATAGAAAACCAGTTTTACTGTATCTCTATTATTTTGTGTTAAGAAGTTGTTAATAATATGTATTCATTTCGTTCTACTCAAAAAATACATATCAGAAGTTGACACAAATCTTACAGTTTGTGATGCCATCCTCCGCACCCTCAAAACAAATTTGGCCATGGCTCATAATGACATGAAGAAACAAGTAGATCAAGGTTGTTTTGAATGCCAATTTTCTGAAGAGGATCACGTGTTTCTTCGTCTGCAACCCTATAAGAAAACTTCACTCAAATCTTACCACTATCAGAAACTTTCTCCTAAATTTTATGATCCTTATACAATTCTCAAGCGAGTGGGGAAGGTGGCCTACCAGTTAGCTTTGCCTAGTCATTCTAAGATCCATCTTGTTTTTCATGTATCATGCTTAAAGAAGGTGATTGGAACTAAGTTCCAAACTCAAACCAATCTCCCTAAGTTGGATAAATAAGGTCCCATTTAGTTGCAACCACAATCAGTGTTGGACCAGCGAGAGCATCGTCTCCTCCAATGCACCATCAAGAAAGTGTTAGTGCAATGGAAATATATAACTCTAGAAGATTCCACCTAGGAGCTGACTACCATTCTACAAGAGTTTCATCATCTCAAGCCTTGAGGACAAGGCTCTTTTTCAAGGGGGAGGGAATGTTAGGGATGTAACCTGCCTAACCCCTCAAGTAGGTAGAATAATATATTTCCATGTAATAAAGGCCGACATTAGTTAATAAGGCCTATTTAATAATTTTGAATGAGTCAATGTAAGAAGACCTAATAGAAGCTTCCGCTTCTAGAAGGATCTTCCTCTAGAATGATCTTTAGAAGATATAATTAGTATACATAAGAGTAGGAGGCATGAGAAGTTTTTTCTTGAGAATTATTGTAATAGAGCATTTCTTTGTTGGAGGTTTCCCCCTCGAAGAGGCAAATGAACATTATTTTCTATCAATAAAGGTATTATTTTGGTGTTGTGGTTTCATATATTGTGTTGTTTCACTGTTATTTTCTACAATATTTCTATTTTCTTCTATTATAATAGATCTGGTACCTAACAGATGCAAAGGAAATCTTTGAAGTGCATGAAGAAGAAATCATGCATGAGAACAACGATGAATATGGATTGCAACATTGGAGGAGATGAAGTGGTTTTATGTGATTATTCCATTGGAGAAAAGAGTGTTGCCACTAAGAATTTGGAATATACAAGTGAAGAAATGAAACATGTACATTGTACATAGAAAGCGAATATTGTGTTTTGATGGAAATGATAGTGTAAAAGAATGATTTGCAACACAAAAATACAAGGAAAAGACTGAGGTGGAGGAGTTTGTGCATCAAACTCAAGAAGTATCAAAGAGTAACAATTCATTGAAGAGAGTGTAAGTGCATGCTAAATATATTCTTGTAGAATAAGTAAAATTGTATATGTTGCAGAGACGAGTGGTATTGCAACAACTAAGTTGCAAGGAAGAGATGTTGCAACTTGATGAGTGAATTTTAAGAAAAAGATGGTGTTGCATAAGAGATCGATCTTACAACAATGGAGTTGCAAGGAGATGATGTTACAATAAAGGTAATATTGGAAGGGATGCAGATGGGAAATATTGATTACCATAATTGTTTGAGTATTATTTTATTTGTAGGGAAGGAAAGGAGTAGTTTGCTTCAAGAAGAGAAAAATAAAACTAGACAAAATATGCAACAAGGATGCTACCGAAGTGAAAATGATGTTAGTTGAAGATAATTGTTGTAGAATAGTGGCTGTAATTAAATCAAAGAAGAGGGAGGATATGATTGAGCAAAATGCATTATTGTTGTTTGTTGAGACAATGGCAATGGTGCAAAAGAGGGAGGATGGGGAGGTAGTAAGCACCATTAGTGGGAGAAGTTTGAGGTGTTTATGCACAAAATGGAACCTTGAGAAAAACACTCAAAACATCCTTATAGGGTTCTCAAGGGGAGAAAATGGGGATCTGTAAACATAAGATATGTTTAAATCCCTAGACTTGCTAGCTACGGGGTTATCTTCATTAGTTAGATAAGTTGGCGGCGCTTAGCTTTATTAGTTAGACATTTGAAAATAAACATATACTTGAAGCAAATAAACATAATTTACCTCTAAAGGGAAGCACCTTTGCTTTCACCCTAGTGTTGGACCTTAGATTATAGCCTACCTACCATAGTTAGGATTGATTTATCCAACAACAAGGGCTTCTCAGAATTAGATCTAGGTTTCTTTTCATCTGACCCAAGATTTTCCTTAAGGTTAATCATTTCCTTATCTACATAGATATCCTCCTAAAA
>ML798959.1:71088-81138 GCA_009831015.1 Picea engelmannii
TTGAATTCCTTGAAAAATGAGGTGCATCCATGGCCTTTTTATAGCATTCCTTTGAGCTATTGTTTAACTGATTTGTAGTGTGAAAAGAGGCTAATTAGGGCATTTCTAGGTCTTTGACCAGCCATCCAGTCGAATCTAGTCCAAATTTGAGGGTCAAATTGGCTTGGGAGTTGAACCATAAGTGGGTGGGAGGCCGACCACTCTCATAAATGCACCATTTAGCAGGTCCACGACTTTTTGCGATAACAGTCGCGCATCGTGTGCATGTGCGTGATTTCTGCGTTCTTGTTCCGTGCATGTGCGCGCATGCCCAGTGTCTTCATAGCACCCTTCAATTTTTCACTACTTTTTATAGTTTTTTGACCCTTTTATGAATGCTTTGGTGTTAATTCAGGTCCATGGATGACTTCGTCACTGTTTGACGATGCTGAGTTCTTGTAACCATGTGCAGAGGAAATTTTAGTGATAACAGTGATTTTGTGCACAAAGTCCCAATAGAAAGGAGTAACAGGCTGAGACACTTTGAGGTCCAAGCCGCATAAGAGTTGAGGAAGTATAGAATAATAGTGTGCAAGGATCCTGCAAAGAGTTGCAGAGATTGATAAATCCTTCGAGGTTTCAGAGTGAGAAAGCCAAAGCTCAAGAAGAGGAGTGACAACTATCTATGGATCGAGTAGAGGAAAAGATCTGGACCATTGGGACCCACATCTAGACAATGAGAAGTGAGTGCAGGAGGAAACAAATCTCTGTCGTCAGATCTGGAAGCACGTGGACTAACAACCGTTGGATCCAGAGGGAGTGTACGAGGTTTAAATCCCTTAGAGTGCACATAAGAGCAAACTTTGCGAAGTCCTGAAGTTCTGAAACCATCAGAACCACCATCGTCTAGGCAGACAGGTGGCAACATATCTGAAAGCTCGGGAAATTGGGTATTGGAAGATCAGAGGTGAGGAGTTTTTCGACTTAACGAAATGTGAAGTCTTGATACAAGAAGGAATGGATTGGACCATTGGATCGGGAGAACGGAGGTGAGTCGCATTGGGGATTCTCGATATGCGAAATCTTGAAACATCTTTTGAGTTGGCACTTGGTTTTTCCATCGTCATAGTTAGAGGGGCCTAGCGAGAGGAGCTAGTGCCGAGATAAAATATCATCGATTTGAACATCAGGGATTGAGATTTTGGGAATAAAGGAGTCAGGAGCGACTCACGTGCAGAAATCCCAAAGTCGTGAAGTGTGATGCACCGTTTAGGTTAAGCCTATGGTCATGGGAATTGTCATATGAGCGGAGGGAGATTATGGTTGTTGAGCCCTTTTCGGAGTTTCTGGAGTTGGGGAGTTAGGGGTGGTTCATATGTCGAAGTCCCGACATGCGAAGTCCTAAAACACTTTTTGCGTAGACGCGTGGTCATAGCCCGTGGTTGCGTGAGAGAAGGAGATTGTGCCTGGTGCTTAGTTGCACAGGCAGAGTTTCATAACAAGACATGTGGTTATAAGTGTCGAAGGTTCTAGCAGGGAGTCAAAGAGCCATTTCGGCTCAAAGGAATTTGAATGATCCTTGATCGGAAGGTCAACAGACCCTGCCAAGGTAGAGGTAGTTAGGGGGTCTGCATCATTAGATATCTCTAATACATATGCAATCGGGGTTCATTTATCTCCAAACTTTCTTAAGAATGTTGTTTCAAATTGTTCCCAACTTTTGATAGATCCTTTGGTTAGATTAAAATACCAAGGAGATGATTTATTCTCGAATGTATAAGGAAAAAAGTGGCATACAACATATTCTTGTTGAACATTCATTAATTTGACCACTAGCATAAATTTAATTATATGATCTTCAAGCAGTCTAAATTCATTTCGATCAAACTTAAGAAACAATCTCTTAGGATGTTTTGGTAATTCATGTTGTTGTCTATGTATATTCAAATCATCAATGATCAATGAGGCAGGTTGTTGCTTCTGGTTTTCATCCATAGGGGTATGATTAAATTGAGGTTAGAGTTCAATATTTTAATAAATACGACTAACAAATGGAGAGAGAGGAGGAATCTTGTCTAAAGGATTAGAAATTCCATCCAATGATAGAAAAAACAAATCATCAAGACTTGAAACAATAGCATTTTCATTAATTTGGATTATCTTTCTATGAGCTTTAGTGGTTCTAGGAAATTGCTACAATAAAGGTAATTTTTGTCCATCTTTGTGAGAAAATGCTTGAGTAACAGACATAAAAGTGTCAATCTTAGGTCGTGGAATAACAAAAGGATATCTAGGCTCAATTTCAGAATATGGCTCTGATTGGAGAAGTCAAGGATTTTCAAACTCTTATTTTGTGTCTTAAAAATTTAATTTAGGGCTAGGTATTTTTTCATCTTCTAAATTAGATTGATTGGATGATGATTTAGGTCTATTTTTCTTTTGATGATAACTTCTTGTCATAGAAATACTACCACATTCAACCATACAAGGGTGTGCACCCTCCTAGTGCCCAAATGTTGACGCATACTAGTTTCCATCGTCAAACTTAGGGAGGTTGTCTAAATCTAAATTCCAATTATCTTTTGTGCTATTTGGGATATAAATCTCTTCCAATATGTTTCCCTAGCTACCGCTAGATAAATGTGATTTATGTGCCAAACATCTAAATTCTAAATGTGTTCCTAAAAGCTAACAATAGATTGTAGTTCCATACTAAGGACTTGACAAGGATTTAATAACAAAGAAAAGTAAATGCGAATTTAATAATATTGTTTATACATTAAAACAAAAAATATTTCACAAAATATTAATTGTGAAAATTAATTAAGATAACTAGCCATTGAAATTAGGAAAGCCTAAATTAAAATAACTTGTTGTAATTTCACATTCACAAGTTATCAACCAATTGGAAAATCAACATCAAGAAACATCAAAGGAAATTATTCTTACATTCATTCCAGCATAAGGGAAGAGTAGTCTCACACTATAACATATACTAGAATAAGTCTCTAACAACAGGCGGTGTGGCTTCTTCATTAAATTCAAAATAGTTTACAATGTCGAGAGAAAAGCCCATTTGCTATTGTGTCTATCGTATTTACATAAAATGAGAAGAGGAAACCAATCATTTTGATTCCCCTTCTTGATTGTTCGATTCTCCTTCTTAAGTGTTAAGTTCTCCTCCTTGGTTCAATTCATTAGCTTGCAAGGTAGATGCCTCTCTTTGTTCCTTTCCATAATTCTCAATGAATGTTTTCCAAGCTTCAAAAACTTTATTGGGTGCATCGTTTTGAGGAAAATTATGTTGTTTGAAATGAGCTTTGTAATATGCAATACTTTAGGTAATTATCCTTTCAAACTTCTCAAGCTTGGGTAACAAAGTGTTGATTAAGCATATTGAGCATCCTTATATTGAGCATGAAGAAGACAAGGCACACCAAGAAGAGCCCATATGCAATGATTTAGGTAAAAACCATTTTTTTCTTCATCTTCCAATATTCGTTTCAAAGTTGAAGTGAAACTGAAAATACCCATGTTTGATGGAAAAGTTAATTCCAAATCCTTGAAATTTACATTTCTTCAAATTTGCAATTAGTTGATTCTTTTTCAACATCTCTAGTACTTCTGTGACATGTGATATTTTCTCTTGCAAACTATTGTTGAAGATTGGTATGTCATCTAAATATACCATTACAAATGAGTCAATAAATGGACACAACACATATTCATTAAGTGCGTGAAAGTTGCAGGGTCATTACATAAACCAAAAGGCATGACTAATAATTCATACAAACCTTGACTTGTATTCAATGTTTTCAGCTTCCACACATCTTTAGGCTTTGATCCTTACTTGATGGTAAACCAATTTAAGGTCCAACTTGGTGAAGAGCTTGTCTTGTTGCAGCTAATCCGACAAGTATGAATTCATGGCCGTGGATATCTATTGTTGATGGTGAATTTGTTGAAGGCATGGTAGTCAATGAGCATTTTCCAACTTCTGTCCTTGTTGGGCACCTTTGTGATTGGTGAATCACATGGTGACATGAATTCATGGCAGTGGATATCTATTCTTGATGGTGAATTTATTCAAGGCATGGTAATCAATGCACATTTTCCAACTTGTATCCTTCTTGGGCACCATTGTGATTGGTGAACCACATGTTGATGTGTTGTGCCACAATTGTTGTAGTTGTTTTTTCACTTCATTTGCTCCCATGATGGACTTTCTATACAACCTAGTGTTTGGCAATGGAGACTCTAAAAACAATTGAATCTCATGCTCATCCTCTTTCTTGAGTGGTAGTCCTTGAAGTTCTTAGGACATCTCCTTGTAAGCTTTGATTAACTATTGTAATTGTTGGTGTTGCTTACTATCACATCCTTCCAAGATGCCTTCATATCCACTTCATTACCCCCTCCTTGTTGCTTTCCTTATCTTAATAATATAAATACAAATTTCTTGGTATTGCCAATAGTGAATGTTAATTAAAGAGTGTTTACTATCACATCCTTCCCAAGATGCCTTCATATCCACTTCATTACCCCTCCTTGTTGCTTTCCTTCTCTTAATAATAACAATACAAATTTCTTGGTATTGCCAATAGTGAATGTTGATTAAACAATGTTTACCTTTGTCATTATGTGATTTTATGGTGAAATCCTTCCCTCCTATTGAAGATGACATCTCTCACATATAGGTATGGATTTCCGAAGATGACTCCATAGGCATTCAATGAAACTACATTTGTTTCCACTTCATCTACAAAGTTCTGATTAATGGAAAAATTGAAAGGCCTACACTATTTGACCACTTTTAACCCCACATTTTTTCTCATGAAATCTAATGAGTAGAGTTTTGTCTCAAGCAATCTAAGGAGTATGGTGCTAGATGATCATGAATCTTTAAGCCAAATTTCTCAATCAATTATGAACTGGGATCAAGCAATCCAGTTTAGCTGGTCTCTAGTCTCAAAAGAGGATTAAATTTTAATGATGAAAACTTTAAATAATAAACTTATAAGAATGAAAAAAAATAGATATTAAAACATTTATAAATTACTACGTAATTTATATTTAAAAGTATACCAAAAAACCAATTTAATTTCTGTTTTTTTTTTTATTTTTTTTTATTATTATTATTTAAACCATAACGTAAAAGACATGAAAATTACTTTAAACATTAAAAAAAAACCATAACGTACGACACATGAAAATTACTTTTAACACATTTCACCAAAATTGATGAAATACAAAACACAAACCGTGAAATCAACTACATTCACAGCACGCTGAAAGAAATTGGTGAAGTTTTAAATGATACAGTAATTTACTTAAATAACCACACATTTAAAAAAAAAAAAAAAAAACATGACATGTCAATAAATTACTCTTTCCTGTTTACGTTGAAATGAAATTCGTTGAGTTTTAAATGCTTATTAATTTCTGAGTAAGAATACGGAAAAACCCATAAAATTCATGAAGGAATAACTAGCATCTAGAAAAGTCAACCATTTATGATCCTTTGTCCTCAGAATTGAAGTCAAACATTTATGAACCCATGGTAATGGTAACTACCATGGTAACTGTGGGAGTAATATTTTTTCAAAATTAAATTCACCAAGAAAAAAAAGTTGTAGTCAACCATTTATGATCCTTGTCTTCAGAAACGAAGTCAAACATTTATGAATTCATGGTAATAGTTCATAAATTATGGTGATCAATAACTAGTTCTTTGAGCAGGCTTTAATGTTGGGGTGGCTGGTATATATACCATCAGGATATATCTAACGATGTAGATACCATTGCAGCATTAAAGCCTGCTCAGCAGACTGATTATTGATAGCCCATAAATTACACAGTAAAATACTTTGACATCTCAATAAATTCAATGCATCAAGAAAAGAAAGTTGTAGTTTAACTGTGGTAATAATATATTTTCAAAATTAAATACATCAAAGAAAGAAAGTTGTAGTTTAACTGTGGTAATAATATATTTTTAAAATTAAATGCACCAAGGAAAGAAAGTTGTACTAAATATTTTATGAATCTTAATTTTTTGATTATTGATATTTATAAAAGAAAATTAATATTTTTATTTTGAAATCTTATAAAAATCATTTTGGATTTATGTCTATATATTTAGTTAATGTTACAAATTTAATGATAATAAAGATATTAAAAATGTTCAATTTAATTTTATATAAAAATAATTTAATGATAATAGAGATATTTAAGAATGTTCAATTCAATTTCGATAAAAATAATAGTTTTATCAAATCTATTTTTTTTAACAAAAATTGTGTATATAGCATACAAGAATACTTCATATTTATATAAGTTTAACTCTTTAAAAATAGATATTCTTTTTCAAATTTAATAAATATTTTAATGTGTATCAAAAATAGAAAAATAAGTAATTTTTCTTTTCTTTTCTTGAATAGGTGTTTTCCTACTTTTAAGTAAGAGGGAGATGTGCAATTCCTTTAATACTTAATATAGAGTTGATAAAGACATATAAAAAATATTAATAATAAGAAAATATTTCAATGTTCAAGTTAACTAAAATATTTTAATATCAACTTTATATATATATATATATATATATATATATATATATGATGATGATGATGATGATGATGATGATGATGATGATTAATGTCCATTAAGACCGAATTGGTCTATTGGACCTTAAGAGGGTAAGTGACTACTTGTGATTCTTTAGAATTTTGTTTATGTGCTCGAAAAATATTAAGAGAAGCTTTCCAAGATCACCATAGTTTTGTTGAGTTAAGAGGTTAGGAAGGTTGGTAGTGTGACAAATATTTTGAAAATTAGATCTAATTTGGGTATAGGCTGGACAATCTAAGAGAAAGTGTTTTTCATCTTCAACCTTCTTAGTGTCACAAAGGTGACACACTCTTTCATCCCAGGGCGTTTTAGGAATTGAACAACGCCTAGTTTCAGTATGGAGCTCGTGATAATTTGTTCTTATCTTAGCAATGCTTATTTTTTTCTTTAGACTTGTCAAAACATATAGATAATTTTGATCTTCTAGATTAGGGTTGATTACATCCTTATAATACTTTAATTTTCTTTTTTCCTCTAACTCTTTATCACACCACATTTTCCCCTTAAATTTTGATTTGATGATATTTTTAATAGTATCTTTATTCTGCAAAATGGTGGCTTCCATGATTCCCCAATAGTTTAGCCAAGACCGACATCTTTATGCCATCCTCGCTTGAGTCTATGGTGGTTACTACTTGATTTTGAAGCAATTTTAGGAAGCCTCTTGTCTTCCATGTTGTTTAACTTGTTCTTATACATTAGGTATCTAGTCATAGCCATGCTCTCAATGGGGAAGAGTCTTGTTTCTAAGAGGAGGATGGAATAGGGCATATTTCCTTTAATTTTGAGATTATAGGTTATAAAATTCTTTTGTATTTTCTCTATCTTTCTCCAAGATTCACAAGAGATACTACAACCCCAGACTTCACATCCATAAAGAATAACAGCTGTAGCGAGATTCTCAAAAAGGAGTTTCTTCTTGTCCCAAATCCAAAGATCGACTGATTTACAATTGTTTTCAAGGCCATAATAAGCTTTCCATCCCCCAATAATCCTTTTCTCGATGCTATAATTCCAATTGAGCTTGTGGTGAATATCAATTGCAATATATCTGTATGAAGTCACTTCCTCCAAGTTGTTATTGTCATTTACAAAGGTATCATAAGTGATCTTATTGGATTTAATAATCATGACCTTAGTCTTATCAGTATTAACAGTCATACCCATATTGGAGAAAAAATCCTTTAGGATTCTTAGTATTAATGTCTTTAGTATTATGGTTTAGAATTTGGCTCCAGAACTCCTTAGGGTCTGGCTTAGATAGTTGTGAAAGCCGCTCTTGCCTTTTATTGATATAGTACAATTTTTTCCTTTTAATTAGGGATTTGTACATATTGATGTTATCGAGTTTTAAGGACTCATTAGAAGCACCCCTAATGGCTTTCCTAGCAATTTTACATCCTTTATCATACCAAGGGTTGGTTGTTCTATTATTCTTTTTATAGGACACCTCGAAAGAGAACTTGTTAATAGAAGTGGAAAGGGTAGTTGTAAAATTATGATATAGTTCTTCAATGTTGTCCTTATAAGTTAGGAGATGCAATTTACTATTTAAATCCTTTAAGAAAATGTCAAATTTACTTTTGTCAGAGCACAATTGCCTTTGACTATCAGAATTATCTTCAATGGCACTCCTATGCATGACAAATTTTAGAGTTAGGATTAAAGGTTTATGATGAGAGTCGGGTTCATGGTCATTTAAAAGGTCAAAATTTGCTATTTGGTTGGAAACGGGGATATAAGATATCACACAATCTATGACACTACTACCTAGCGCATGAATACAAGTCATCTGGTTGGAGTTTGGCCACTTCATTACTCCATTTCAAATTATTAGGTCTTGAGAGCTACAGGGCTTGACCAACTCAGTACCAAACAAATTCTCAATTAAGTCTTTAGAGCTTCTTTTGTAGCTACTAGATAAAACAAGGTCCCCATATAGCCATAAAGGATTATGGTTGGAATCAATGCTTAAAAGAGTAGCTTGTTTAGTTGTAGTCCTAGCATTAAAGTCTCCTAACAGGAGGATATTACGTTCATTTTTCAAACTATAAATATCTTGTTCTAAATTAGTATAGGGACAATTTTGTTATCTCGATTGTTTTTCTTAAGAAAAGTAGAATCAATAGGTGCAAAATAGAAAATTGCTATATACATCTTCTTAGCATTGGTGTCTGAAATTTATATCCAAATGTACTGATTGAGAGGGTCAATGTTATGAAGTTGAATGTGAGGACAAATGCTCTTTCTAAATAACAAGCTATGCCTCATATCCCTCTATGGTGGGAATTTTTGTTCCATGCCAACCACAAGACAAATCCTTCTATGTTAGGGACCTTAGACTATTTATGCTCCCAAGTTTCAACTAGACAAATAATATCAATATCACTTGGGATCCAACTTATCATAGCACCTTTGATCCATGGAAAGCCACGACAGTTCTGAAAAAGGATCTCGTGTGTCCCAAATTCCTAATAATTATTATCCTTCTGGTATCTATCCCTAACATTATCTTTTCAATTTCTAATTATTGCCCATTTTCCTTCTTTACTGGCTTCTTTTCCCTTCCTTCCTTAATTCAACTTGGTCTTTGGGAATGAGGGCTTCATTTATAAATATTCTTGACCCTTTTAAGCTCAAAGATTTATTGAGTATGCTATATTTATGGTAATTACAACTTACTTTGGCATGAATCAACCTATCTTTGTGATCATTTATTTTTCCTAGCCTCTTTGGTTCTATGAGGTAAGTTGTATCAATTTTTGTTTTATTATTTAATTCTTCTTTTACTATTGCCGACGTATCCTCCTCTTGTTGTTATTTTATACCAAAAACTATGAGGTTCAAGGATCTTTTATTATGTTCATGGTCCAGTTCAATTAGCTTATTCATTTCCTCTTTGATGGGTTTGATATCCAATTTGTTTTCCAGATTACTAAGGGTCAAATTATTGGTTAGTTTTTCTTCTAGCTCTTTAATCATATCTCTCAAGTTGTGATTTTCTTCAGCTTCTCTTTCTTGGGTTTATTGTTTATGTTTTTCCATTTCTTGAATCCTATCATTCATTTTCTGCAATTCACTCTTGAACCTTAAGAATCTATACTCTATTTGAATTTGAACGGTATCTTTGAAGAGTCTAATTTTTTTTATCTAGCATTGCATCTAGCTCTATTTGGAGTTTTACGTCTCTTTCTTCACTCCTTTTTTCTAATGATTCTAACTCTATTTGGCTTTTGGCATCTCTCTCTTCTCTCCTTTTTTCTAATGATTCCATATAATCATAAAGGATCTTTAGGGTGCTTTTAGGGGGGCTCCCATTGAAAGGATGAGTTTTTGGAATAGGTGGTAGAGTGCTCATATTGAAAAGATGAGAAAAAAAATAACAATTATTTTTTTGGATTGACTTTAAAAATGGATTTTTTTTTTTAATTGATAATAATGATA
>ML798959.1:95189-109020 GCA_009831015.1 Picea engelmannii
GTTAATGCAATACATGAATATGTCCCTTTCCCATAATGATGATGTCATCTTATTACATGATTCCTTGATCACATGTATAGACTAGGTATTGAATATATTAATGCCTTTGATGTGATTGGTTTGTGTTTTTGTGATTGGAACGATACAAGAGCATCGAAGAAGAGAAAGGAACAACAGAGATTAAAGGAGAGCGTTCATAAGGTATGTCCACCATCCATTTCTCTTAGTTCATTCAATATCTAGATCTAGGGAAAGAGTAGTATTCTGTCACGTTTTGTTCCAGATCCAGGTGGATCTGGGGAGATTGGTCTGTGTCTGCACTCACGAATTTATCCATAAACAACAGTTGTGTGTTATCATGAGCAACATCCTTGATGTTATTTTGTATATGAAGCCATGTGCTTCAAATTTTGATATCTTGGTCTTCGAACAATTTTTTTTTTTGTAAAAACCTTTTATCGTTATATATACATGAGGTTTCTACTGGCTTACTTGCTTTATGCACAACATGTAATAAGATTTATAAATGTCTCAAATGCCTGTCTAACACATAATTAACTAATGCATCTATTAATATATTTAGACATCTAAGAATGTGTTGATATTCAATATAATCAAAATGAAGTTCCAAGAGGAAAATTCATAAATATACCCTCAACAAAGTAGGACTTCAGATAGCATAGACATTATTTAACTGTAGTAATACTAGCTTTGAATTGAGTCGTATGACAAGGTGAAGGATTCCAAGTGAAATAGCGTCGGTCAACAATTCGATGACTGCACTATATTCCACAATATTGTTAGTTGCACAACTGAGGAAGACACCATGTAGACTGATTAATTTAATCGTAGGTGTGTAGATTTCCTAAGCAGCAGATGCTAAGTTCTGAGTACTACGACTAGCGCCATCGACGAAGCCAATGTAGGGTAGCGAAGACACCAACATTTGGAAAGCAAGCACAATGCAAGGTAAGCAGTTGGGGGTTAAAACCGAATAACGAAAAAGCACACAGAAGTAGCACACAAGAGTATGATACAGTAAAATAGAAGAACTCATGCAAAGATAACCTAAGCATAGTACTTTTTCAATTAAACCCATTTTTGGGTTCACCCAAAGGAATGCCATCATAATCCACTAAATCATAAGCTCCTTTCTCCAACACTCGTTTGAAAATATAAGGGCCTCGCCACATAGCCTTGAATTTTCCATCCCCCAGTAAATCATGATCTTGTTCATAGAGGAGAACTAGATCACCTTCAGAAAAAACACGTGGCTTGACATGCTTGTTGTATTGGGCTTTGACATGCTTTTTATGAGCTTCAATAACCAGGGTGGCATCATGATGGGTTTCATCTAATTGCATCAAGTAAAATAGACGTTCCTCTTCGGTCGAGGTGTTGGGAAGAAGTTCAACAACTAGATTCAAAGATGGAATCTCACATTCAATCGAAAAGACAACTTCGATACCATACACTAATTGGAAAGGTGTAAATCCCGTGGCACACTTCATGGATGTCTGATAGGCCCATAATGATGAAAAGAACATTGTGTGTCGACTTGTCTTATGAATTCCTGTTATCTATCGAAGTATAGTGATAAGAACTTTGTTTATCACTTCAACCTGGCCATTGGCCTGTGGGTAATAGGGGGTTGAGTTTTCATGTCGAAGACCCAACTTTTCAGTAAGCTCAAACATCATGAAATTTCAAAAATGGCTACCGTGATTAGTGACGATAGCTTGCGGGATTCCAAATCTAGTGATGATATGATTGAATATGAACAGGGTTGCAGTTTTTGTGGTATTATCGAATGTAGGTATCGTCGTGGCCCATTTAGTGAAATAATCAACGACTACGATGATGTATCCATTCCCCCCAACCGAGTGAGGGTTACATGTCATGAATTCAATGCCCCATTTTTCAAAAGGACCAACAAAAACTACAGGGTGTAAAGGAGCGAGATGAGATCTTATCTTGTTATTATACGTTTGACAAGCATGACACTTCTGGACAATAGTAATACAATCTTTAAACAAAGAAGGCCAGAAGTACCCTGCTCGTAAGATATTTTGGGAAGTGGCATACCCAAACATATGACCACCAAATGATCTAGAGTGGTAGTCATTCAAATCTTTCTCAGCCTCATCATAGGTGAGACAACGTCGGAAAATAGAGTCAACACCACGGCGATAAAGAGTGTCACCGATAATTATGTATTGACGGGCTTGATACCATATACGACGACGGTCTGTGCTAGAAAGTTCGGGCTCGAAAGTTTGAGTCTGGAGATAGATGATAATATATCTATACCAAGCGTCATCAAAACTTATCAGAAAAAGGGATTCATCAGGCAAGGAATCCTCTGCCACGTTTTTTGTCTCAGTGGAGGGAAGGTCACATATCAATTCGGAGAAAACCAATGATTTCTTAGACTTAGCGTGTTCAAACTCTAAGTCGAACTCTTGGAGAATCACTATCCATTTGGAGTAATTTCCCCCTAGAAATTAGTGTGCAAGGATATGTTGCATAGGGTTGCAATAGGAAATAATAGTGGTCTTGCGTAATAGGATATAGTGACAGAAACATTGGACAACTTGAGCAGCTTCCAAGGCCAGTTTTTCCACATGTAGGTATTTGGCTTCGATAGTCGTGAGACTTCAACTCAAATAATAAATTACATGTTCGTCGTGTGAATCATCTTCTTGGAATAAAACCATGGTAATGGTAGAGTCCGTAGCGGCGAGGTAGAGGAAATAGTCTCGACTATAATCGGGTGGGAAAAGCAGTGGTGTATGGGTTAGGGAAAGTTTTAAAGCTTTGAAGGATTTGTTGGCAGTCTCATCCCATACAAACTCACAATCCTTCTTCAATAGTCGAGTAAATCCTAACGTTAACTCAATGTAATTGGGGATGAATTGACACAAAAAGTTTGCCTTCCCTTGCAAACTTTGAAGCTGGCATAATGTGGAAGGAGGAGGTAGATTAAGGATAGTCTCAACCTTCAAAGGGTCCACCCTAATTCCATGAAGTGACACAATAAAACCCAGAAGTCGATCGGACTCCATACAAAAAAAACATTTATGTGGGTTTAAACGTATACGATAGTAACGACAACGAATGAAAATGGCTCGGAGATGGGCCGTGTGATCTTGGCAGCGCATGGAATGGGCCGATAGATCATCAAGATATAGTTGTACGATGTGCTTGATATCGTGAAAATCATAATACATGGTGCGTTGAAAAGTCGCACTAGTGTTCTTTAAACTGAAAGGCAGTTTCCAGTAGGAAAAGGTACCCCAAGGACAAATGAAATCAGTCCTATGTTGATTTGTGGGAAAAATATTAATCTGATTATAGCCAGAGAAACCGTCCATTAAAGAGAATATTTCACTCCCGACGCAATTGTCGACGATCTGTTCGACGAAGGGAGTTGGGTAATTTTCCTTAGGACAAGCTTTATTAATATCCCTATAATCGACACATAAATGGATCGTGCCTTGTTTTTTCTTTACCGGAACTAGATTAGAGACCCAATCGGTTAAAGAAATAGGATAGATAAATCTGACCTTAAGAAGCTTTTCCACTTCGAGCTTGATAGTAGAGACTTTACGAGGGTGGACCGGGCAAAGTCTCTACCGAATGGGTTTAGCATCTGGGTAGATCTTAATTTCATGCACAATGATATCAAGATCAATACCCGACATCTATTCGTAGCTCCAAGAAAAAACTCACATAATTCTTGAAAGATAGCTTTATAAGTGACGAATTCATCATCGGAACATGCGGCTCCGATGTGAACATTTTCGACGACTCCAGGTTTAATGGATATGTCAAGAGGAATGGTGGGTGAAATGTTACTCAGGTTCCCTTCCTATATCACGTCGTGGGATGATTTAGGAACCAAGGAAATGACAACAACGATCGACGTAATTGAAATCCATTGATAACTCTCTATGGTATGTTGCTCTAGAAAGAGAATGAAACGATGATGTCCATCGTCCCATGAGGTGTCATCCATGGAAATAACTGACATGATCATCTCACATATAGGAAATATGACGTGAAATAGATTAGGAGATGAATCACCAAGAGAGGGAGTAGAAGGGGTTGTCGATTGAATGGCTTGATAAGCGGATTCAACTAGACTTAAAGGAATTTTTTCTCCACAGCGAAGATAATCACTGGGATCAAATACTACCCACGAGTCATGAGATGTGGGGGTTTCGTGGACGGAGGTGGAAATCATGCTAATTGAGGTGACAAAAGGTGGTGGAACATTGGGTGGTGGTATTGGGAAGGTACCCATTAAAGTGGAATCTTTTAGGAGACCCACACCGACGTTTTCGTACCCAGGAGGTGTCTTCAATATAAATGGTATGTTGCTAGTACGGGAATCAGAGTTAAAAAAGGCCAGTTGGTCGACAATAACTACTTTTCCTTGGTGTGGGAAACTTAACACACAAAAAATTGTGGACACAACTGCACGCATGGAATCAATCCAACTACGACCAAGTAAGAGGTTATAATCTAGAGGCGCATCAAAGACCTCGACCTTGACATTGACCGATTTGCCTTCCAACATAATAGACAACGAGGGAAGAACACTGTATTGTTTGAAACCATAACCCTTGAAATCCTTAAGTGTATTGTGTGATTCGGTGAGGGGGGGAGAGCCAATGGATTTCCAACAAGCAACAAACATAACGCACCTCGAGGCACCCTCATCAATAAAATTTCTACAAGTGTTCTTGTTCTCGACAACAACTTGAATCTGAAATGCTAACTGAGGAGGTAGCCTTGGAATTTGATCTTCCACGTCAAATATTATCAAATTCATATATGTTGGATCAATTCCACTGATGGCCTTTAATAGTGCCTTCCATTGAGCGGGACAACTTTGAAGGACTTCGAGCACTGACATCGTAGAGGGTGCTTGCGCAAGATCCTCTACAATACTGTAGTTTTGAGCAACACTTGCATGAGGATTGAAGGTAGACTTCCAAACAATGCCCTTTGGAGGAGGGCGAAGAATTATATCGGGACCCAGTCATTCGAGATGAAGAGGACTATTGGGAGGTGAAGTTGAAGGAGGCGGTTGAACCAACAAAGGTGGTAAATCATCAACTTTCTCCTTTGAAGGAGAATAATCTTTGGCTTGAGTGGTGATGACAACTTCATCGTTGGTAGAATTACCAATACACATAAGGACATATGAAGTGGTGGAAGGAGAGGGTTGGTCATGAATGACCAATTGGGCCTGCTATTGAGAAGGGAAAGGTTGTGACAAAACGACGGGTGAGGGAGGTTTTTCGGCCCCTTGAAGGAACTTAGTGACCTCAACGCGTCTTGGACAATCTTTTGTGTAGTGATCATCACCACAGATAAGGCAAGGATATCGAGGTTTATGCTTATCCTTATCATCAACAGACTGTGTCTTAGGTTTATCGGATTGCGGATTATTATTTCTATCCTCCTTATTCTTATTGTTGCATCCCTTTTGTCACCTAAATGAGCAAAATAAGGACGCTTACAAGTCCAGTTGGGTTAGCCGGACAAGACAACAGTGAATGCAAGAGTTAGAAAAATCAAGCATGAGAAATAATAAAACAACTAAACTAAAAACAATAAAAGAAACTAAACTAGAGTGCATAAGGATATTAGAATAAAAAATAAACACCATTCATGCCACCAATGGATATATTGTATTAGTGGGAAAACACCAAAGAGAAAGGGAGACTTATGGGTCCCCTCTTCCTCCAAGGGAGGGCTCTTGAACCCCAAAAAATTAAGCTCTTCTTACAAATAGAAAACTAGAAGGAAATGGTGAAGAAATCCAAAGCTCATTCACTCAAGAGGTGATGTGAATAGCTCAATGAAATGATGCTTGTATGCTATTGATGAGGAAAGAGGATCCTCCAAGAAAATATAGGCAGCATAACAATACAAATGAATTCTTGGAAATATAGTGCACCCATGGCCTCTTTTTATAACACATATTTGAGGCATTATCAAACCAGTCTTTAGTGTGAACAAGGGGCTCTTTAGGCAACCCTTAAGTCTTTGACCAAACCCCCACTCGGATTCAGCTCAAATTTGGGTGTCAAATCGACTTGGGAGATGAACTAGAAGTGGGTGGGAGACTGGCCAAAATCATAAATGCACTGTTCTGAGGTATGCACGGATTTGTTTGTCCACAGTCACACATCAGGCCCATATGCGCTTTTCCAACATTTTTGACTGGCGCACGTGTGCACGCTTCCTTTGTATTATGAGCGCATGCTGATTTTATAACCAATTGTATAGTTTTGTGCCCTTTGGAAATGCAGTTTTTGGGCCATGGATGAACTAATAGGTGTTTGGAGATGCTGGATTCCTATAACCATTTGCAGACAACATTTCAGTGATAACGGATGCCCCCTGATGTATGAGGTTAGGAGCATATGTATGGCTGAAATGCATCAATGTTTCTTCTACTGAGAGTACCTTTGTAAGAAAGAGTGTTGAGGGGAGTTTCCAGAGCAACCCATTGGAAGGAGAGGGGAACCTTTAGGACCCAAACCTTTCACGAGGTGTGGAAAAATAAAACTGTGTACAAATGAGGTGGGCATGCCCCATGCTCGTGTTATGTAACTCAAAAAATGTATAAGACAATAACTGAAACTATGTGTTGGTGTAGATGACTGCTGCGTCCTCAAGGGCATGTTGATAATGTCATAGGACAATTCTGATGGTGAACAAACTTTGAAACAAGGCGATGACACCTGGAAGAAGTGTTGATAATGCACGAGCATTAATGGCCCAACAAATTTTAGAGTTCTTTAGAAAATATAAAAATAACAACAATAGTCGCAAAGTAAGACCTAGCGTAACATGAGATAAAGTTGAAGTCGAATGTTATGGGGGTCAATGACAACAAAGAACAATGGTGTTTTTCTCTGTGTCGTCCGAGACTCCTCATTGTAAAGGGAATGAGAGTCAAGATATTGTCACCCTTCTGGAAACTGTGTTGATGTCAACAGAAAGGGAGATGTGACTCTAAGAAGAAAAGGGCTTCGTGAAATCTATTGGATGAGATCAAGAACTGATGAGGTACATGATCGAAGTCAATATGTGGTGAGACTCAAGAGTTCCCTTGGTTGGGGAAATATGTGAAGTATGAGTGGCAACAACTATGAAACTGAATCTAGAGTCAAGGGGACAACTAGGATTGGGTAAATTGTGCCAGAGGTGTGATAACATGGACAAACGTAGAGATCGGAGGTGTATGGACTGCAAGATACTTGGGTTTTATGGATGATGTCAACAAAGGTAGGAGGTGAAAAATTCTCCAACCAAGGGTGACAAGGGTTTCTTTGCCGGAAAAGGAAGGTCGCTAAAGGCGACAACAAAAAGCTATCAAATTGTGGGAAACAAAGGTTTTGTACAATTACCAAATGAAAAAAGAATAAGTTGGGATAACTATGCAGATATAGAAACGGGTGCCCCAGTGCAATATGGCTTGGTCGGTGAGGGCACAAGTTGTTTGGAAAATAGGTGGAGGGTGGGGGCCCCATAGGTGGGTTTTTGTATTAGGTAAATGAATGGAGGACAATCTGCAGATGGGAAAACTGAGGGTGGATGAAACAAAGGGTTAATGATACTACGGGGGCACAGTCAAACGGGAACCATAATGAGACTGCCCGGGAGTCCATCGTGGGGAATCTAGTAAAATGAGGAGAAGGAACATGCGGCTGATTCTCGGGAATGCGAATACTATTGGGACTCTGTTGACGGGCGAAAATGACCATCCGTCAATTGAGAGAGTGGAACCGGTCCGGGGTTGTCTAATAACCCAAGCCATTTGGAATGAACCACCTTGATGAGTTTAACGGCTCCGTTGGCCGCTCTAAGGTCTTAAGAAAACCAAAGAGAAAACTAATCTAACTAACTAATCTAACTAAAACAAATAAAACAAACTAAACAAACTAAAACTAAATAAAATAAACTAAACTAACTAATAATAAAAACAAACTAATACACTAATCTAATTAAAACAAACTTGTAAATTAAACTAAAACTAAATATAAACTACTCTAACTATTATATACAATCTACTAAATACTAATACACTAACTCTAACAATTAAATATCTAATTACTAATTGAATTACAACTTATTCACAAATATACAATATCTACAACTTGCAGATTTGAATAAAACCTGTAAAATTCATGTGCTTTCTGCCCTAAGACAACCAGGAATCTTTTTTATTTTTATATTTTTTATGAAAAAGAAGCAAAACTTACAAGACATAAAAAATCATAACAATTTTATGATTTATAAATCTCTGCAATAAGGGAAACCTGTTATGCAAAAACTTATATTTGATAATTCAACTTATGAAGAAGAGAAATCTGCCATTCACAAACTGAGTTAAACAATTGTTATGTTTTTTTTGAAATACTTGGAAGAAACCATATATGGATTACAGTGATTAAAATTATATCATTTACACATGATTAAGATATCTAAAGTAGTCGTTAACCATATACAAATTGATATACACAACATGAAACAAAAATATTTATATAATGAGAAGCTAAAGTTGTGACAAAACACCAGATTCTACTTCAGTCTGTATTAAAACTCCATTATCCTTGTTCTCCCATGAATGAGGATGTCCATAAGTATTAAAAATCATAAGTATATATAAGTCTCTTCACAAGGTAAAACCTCCTTGTGGATAATATCAAACTATTTAAAATAATCTGGGAAATATCCCAAAATCAACTAAACTAGGAAATAAAATATGCAAGTGAAATCTTTGAAATATCCCCTAACTGCTCATCATATCCACTTCCATTTCGAATTGATATGCAATAGACCAAAAATAACCAATTAGAAAGACATTTTCATTAAGAAAACAATAAAAATTGATCCTACAGACTTAGCTACAGAATCATCTGATTTTGTAGCTAGTCTAAAATAACATACAGAATCAAAATAAAAATTAAATCAAATCTTTTTAAAGGAATCAAATCCAAGTTTATTTCTAATAATCATTCAAAACGAATCACTAATGATTCAAACAAGTTTATCATTTCAATTAAACAAAATCAATAGTGATCCAATTGAAATAGGGGTAGGAGTACTCTGTTTCACTGTTACCATAAAATCGGGCCAACAGTAACAAGACCGTTTCAATTCAATTGCAATTCATAGTGAGTCATATCGTATGAGATACGATCCAATCCAATACAATCATAATCCATTCATTACAATATAATAACATATCCATATCGTTCAATCAAATGTAAAGAGAGGCAGGCTGTAATGATTATGTTCAAATGAAACCATGCTTAACAACATCGACCAAATCTCGCCATAGATTTCGATCACTGAGCGTTACACAGACAGGATCAAATGGTGATCATAACCATCAACAGAAGTGATAATCATAAACCGGGCAATAATCGACACAAATCATGCTTGATTTAAATATAGAAACCAATCATGAACTTGGATATATTCACTTTCATTTTACAAATCAACTCGTAACTGAATATTCATTGCCATTACAAATTCAAACGATAACAGGGTCAATCTAATCAGCGGACCAAAACGAATTGACTGGCTGGGTTTCACATAACCGTTACGATTCGTATCAATTAACGATTTGGGTGAATTTGTAACAACATCATATTAAACATAATCCAAACCGTATCCGAGCTGTTTGAAAACCATATGGACAAAAACTGTAACATTTGACCATATCACAATCCTTACGAATTATTGCATATACATTATAACCAAATCAAATCGAAACATTGATCGTGTTCAAAATTGAAATGAAACAACTTGTGTCTATCATAGATACAATGAATTTAATTAGAAACAACATATCCAATTTAAGCTAAATCAAACCAATTAAATCCATACTGAGATCTAATCAAATCGACGAAGAATCCAATCGACACTAAACTGGGAAAACGAATTTCATTAATCCAAAACATAACTATGTACACAATGCATATAATGTGACATAGAGAAATCACGTTGTAAACATAGCTATTCGAAAGAATTTGAATTCGTTATATAAAAAAGTGATAGAACATACCAGTGAGGCTGCTATAATTATGCCATTTTCGAATTCACGACCGCTGTAGCAGACTCCACATTCTTAAACAAAATAGAACCTGTTGTCCTCTGTTTCTTATCAGTGGCTTGCCATTCAGTCTTTTGCCTGGTAAGCCTTGCAACTTGTTCCTCCAAAGAATGGATTTTGGACTGTAGCATTGGCACATCGAGATAATACCTCTCTAACCACGAGCCGCACTGATCACATGGTGGCGTTGTAGACTTAGGCAAAGAAGGAGAGGGTTTTGATGAATCACCGGGGTTTGGACAAGGCAATTTAATGCCAGGGTAATCAGGGTCGTTTTGCAAGCAAGGTGGTAGGTTCGATACGAAGTCGTATGAGGGTTTGGTACACATACCTTAAGAATAGGGATATTCACTTGCCAAAAAACGTTCAACCTCTGAATCAGAGTCCTCGCTTAACACGATAGGGTCAGGATTGACAGGGGGCTTTGGTTTGTTTCTCGCCATGCGAGAGATTAGACGGGCAGTCTTTTTGCCTATGGAATTCGCAGTAGGTTTGGCTTTAGGTTTCTTGCCCACAGGCCTAACAGTCTCGACATCCTTAGTCACAGGATGGGGTAGGTCGATAGGTGAGTCAGGTAAGGGTTTAGGTAATAGGATACTGTAGGGTACCGGGGGTATAGCTTTGGCTTCGGTAACCACAGGTTTTTCAACCTATGGAGAATTTGAATCCTCAAAATCATTGCGAACCAGAAAACCGTTCCAACAGTCTCCGTGTAACCCCAAATGACAAACAACAATAATTTTGATCAACCCGAAGTGAAAGAGGCTTCTATTAGCCTGATTCCTTTTATATATTTTAGACATTTTAAACATGCTTCTATGCAGGTAGTAAGGCATATTAAGCTCATAGCCCATGAAAACCATAAGTAAACGAAGGTGATGTAAGTAAACAAACCCATACTGACCCTTGCAGGTGATAAACTGTTTGATAACCATTAGAAAATCGTGCCAACGTTGCTTGAGCATATTCGCAGGCAGACCTTTGTCACAGGAGCTAACCTTACGCGACTGGAAGAGTAGTGTCCAAGGGACCTCTTCCACTTTGCAATTCTTGGACCATCGTTGTCCAGTGGTAGGAAAACCGGTAGCTAAACTGAGAAATTGCTCATTAATTTCTAATTGGACATCCCCGACCTTGGCTCGACAACCATCAAAGGTTAATGCGAACTGCCGAGCAACACAGGGATTAAAACGATCAAAATTTTGTATGAACAGGAGCCATCCAAATTCTTGAAGGTCACTGTGGGCACTTTCGAACATCAACAGAGTCTGGCTACCGTTTGGTTCAGCCCTCACGACGAGAGCCATAGTGCGAGTGCATGGTAAGGGTTAGGGTCACAAACACCAGCATACAGGAGCAAAGTCATCCGGTCTTACCACTATGAACGATCAAAGGGGAAGCATTCAATATGCACGTGCGAGGGTGGTGGGATTATTCACTGCCATGCATAATAGTAATTGCAAAGTACAACTGGCGAATTAACCCACTGTTGAAAAAATCATAACACAGTTCAAACCATATTATTCGGCCAACCCAAAAATCAAACGGTGGATATCATACCAATGCGCCATTGTAACATTTCAAACTATTGTCATTCAATGTAAAATCAAACCCAAAAGTTAAATCTGCGCCATTGTATAAGTGTGTAATCAAACGTTTATAAAACATCGTGATCATCGATTTCATAAAATTTGCAAGCCAAGAGTTATAAAAATAAGGATCACATAAAAAAAAACTAAATAAAACCATGACCCCTATGCAATCGAATGACTAGACGAGTCCCAAACAATAAATTTTCATGCTCAATGCCTTACCAGTTTAATCAAATTAAATTGCGCAATCAAAGTAAGAATAGGCAAAGTTTGAAAATTCATTTAGCCACACAATAATAAACCAAAGGTAAGTGCCTTTCATAATATCAATGAGAAGATCATGACAATTCAAATAACGATGGAGGATTTTTCACGCTTACAGTCGTGAAAACTAAATGGAAACCAATTTGCAAATGTCGCAAGGAAAGAAAAATATCGTCTTTTTGGAAAATGTGACGTCAATTTGAAGTTCAGAAGACGTAGGTGTAGGAAGCTTATAGGGCAATAGAAAAAATATTATTGGCTGCCAACAATGGCGACACACTGGTAGAAGCAATTATCTCTGTCAAAAGAAATAAATTCAGATTAGAACAGTAAAGATAATTTCAACTTAAAAACAACAACCAAAAAATTGTACAAACATCATCATTTATCATCTTTTCAGTGATGTTTTAAAAGATGAAAACTAACAACAGTCTTAAGATCAGTAAGTCATGATATTAATGATAAAATCTTCAATATTGTTGGCATGGACACTGCTTCCAGCAGGCGTCCATCGCCTCGACAGGGTTTCCATTTAACCCACTCTGACATCTGTGTCCTGTCAAGAAGTTCTAGATCATCATAAAGGACATTAAAGAGGTTTCTTATATTTTTTTGCAGATTTTCATGTACCCGACATTGCTTCGCTGCCAGCAGGCCTGTTCAGTACCCCGACGAAGTTGTCTTGGCGCTATGCATGAATTTACCCGCTACCAGCGGACCTGTTCAGCATCCCGGCGGGTTTACAAGCACTTCCCACAGCTCTTATTCATATTTTATTTTGTTTTCTTTTGTAGATATATAGCTGAGCGGGGTGACGCTGAAAATCTTGATATTTTAACATATATTTTTTAGACCTCGTCAGAATTTTTAGCACTGTCCTTTATTCAGTTCCAGAAATGTTTTATTTCTAAAACAACTTACTATGACAGGGAGACATTCTTTTTGAGTCATTCCTTTACGGAAAAGGGACAGCATAAAAAGATAATAGATGATCATGACAAAATTTGCTTAGAGATTGAAATCAATAAACTTCTTTCAAACAACAAAAATTTTCCAACATAAATATCCATTTCAGAAATATATCACTGATGATCGTACTATCTTTCAGAAGTTATTTCAGCGAAGAAATTTTTCCATGGTCTTGGTCTAAATGGCTTAGTGCACAGGTATGCATACGTTTCGAAAAACACAAAAAACTGATCAATCAAATCAAAACAAAAAACGGAAGCAAACGAAAAACAAAAACAAAATGAAATATATACATAATATACAAGGGTAGTAATCAAGTGAAGTATCTTTTTAGGGCTTGGCCATTCACCGGATAGGTGTCAAGTTTCCCTTCAAGATTTTGTAATCGAAAGGAACTAGGACCCAACTTTTCAGCAATTAAAAATGGCCCAAGCCATAAGTTTTGAAACTTGGTGTGCTCACCCTTTCCTTCGTGTGGTATGTCCCACTTTAAGACGAGATCACCTATTTCAAAATTCCTATCAGAAGCAGAATTAGAATCGAACCAGCTTTTAATCAGTTGTTGATGTTGGTCTAACTTGCACTTAGCTTGAGTTCTTACTTCTTCTAAATTCATCAAAGTGTTAATGCGGCTTTCTAAAGGAGGACAATCTTCTTCTTGGGATTTTTTCGACAATTGAAGTGAAGGAAGAGGAATGTGAGGTGGCAGAATGGCTTCTTTTCCATAAACGAGGAAAAACGGGGAGTTATGTTAAGGTCCTAACCCGTACATAGGTAGCTTAATGTATTCGGATGTAATAAAGGTCAATATTAATAAGACCTTTCAATAAAATAGAATAAGGCGGATGTAAGAAGACCTAAT
>ML798959.1:115122-158689 GCA_009831015.1 Picea engelmannii
CTGTTCAAGTGCTATTTCTGTTGCTATTTCGTATATCATTACTGTGTATTGTGAAGATTAAGCTGGATATTTCACTGTTATTCTGTTATTGCTAGCATTTCGTTTCTGTTCTGCACATTTTATATATCTGGTATCTTGCAAGTTACCTATAGAGTCTTTGGGTGTTACCCTATCAGCCCATAGTGCATTTAGCAGTGCATTGTGCCAGTTCTTATGATTTTCAGCCACGATTCTCTTGATAATTTTGATCAAGTTCTTGTTTGTTGATTCTGCTAAGCCGTTGCCCTGGGGGTAGTAACTAGCAGAATACTTCAGCTTTATCCCTTTCTCTAAAGAGAACTCACTCATATCTAGAGAAGAAAAGTATGAAGCATTATCAAAGACTAGACAATCGGGGATACCGAAACGAGTGATAATATTCGAGTTTAGAAAAGCGATCACCTTACTTGTGTTAACAGTTCTTAGCACGGTGACTTCGGACCATCGAGTAAAATAATCAGTGGTTGTCACAATATACTTGTGCTGTTGTGAGGATGGAGGGTTAATAGGACCTATGATATCAAGGCCCCATTGTTGGAAAGGAGAATCTACCGTGACGGGTTGCAAGGGGAAGGATGATTTTTGCAATCGCCCTGATGCTTTATGACAAATGACGCATTTATGACACAAAGCATGGGCGTCCCTAAAAAATGTGAGCCAATAGTAACCGGCTCTTAAAACATTATGAGCAGTGTTATCGCCACCGAAGTGACCACCAGCTTCTCCTGCATGCAACTCAAGCAAGACTCTTTCTGCTTCGTCTTTTTCAAGACAACGCATCAGTACGCCGTCAAAATTCTGATGAAACAGTATACCGTTAACTAGATGAAAGGAGGTGGACTTTAGTCTCAACGCTCTTCTTTTGGCGGGGTCAAGGTGACGGAGTGCTGATCTGTTTTCAAGACAAAATCTAATATCGTCGTACCGAGGACTTACGAGGTTTTGTGCGCAACAAATCAAACTTTGATCGCGTTGTTCTAGGTTTGATGTATCACTATCTTCTCGCTGTCCTATTTCTGAATCAACAACCAACTTACACAATCCTTAGCCTCTCACAATCTGTGCTGGGGTGATCTCTAGGTCATACTCCTGCAAGGAGGTGACCCAGTTGGCTCTCTTCTCTCCTAACTCCTTTTGCACTAACAAGTTCCTTACGACAGGGTAGGGAACAATGACCTTCGTCCTTGACTTCAAAAGATAGGACCGAAAATGCTTAACTGCTTTGAAAACAACGTAGGCTTGTCGATCGACCGCTGGGTAGTTAAGCTCAACACCTTTGAAAGCAGAGCTCATAAAGGCGATGGGTACTTCGTTGTTCTCGGAATTCTTCTGAGTTAGGACTGCAGCATAGGAACGATCAGAGGCAAAAGTATAGAGTGTAAAGTCTTGAGAGAAATCAGGGCTCATGAGAGACAGAGCGTCTATTATGGCCTTCTTTATAGAATTGAAAGCTTGGTTTTCTATGGGTCCCCAGTGATATTGGGTGTCCTTCTTTATCAGATTCTGGAGAGGCCTGACCATTTCGGAGAAGCTGGGGACAAATCTTCTCACGAAATTAATCTAGCCTAGGAAAGACTGCATGGATTTTTTGGAGGTAGGTGGGGGAAGTTTGGCGATGACTTGAGTCCTCTCGGGGTCAATAATTATTCCATCACTAGACACAATGAATCCTAGTAATTTGCCCTGTTCTACTGCAAAGATGGACTTCTTGGGGTTCAAGGAGATGCCATATTTACGACATCGTAGCAGAACGAATCGTAAGTGAGCTAGATGATCGTCTTTGTTTTTAGAGTACACGGTCACATCATCTAAGTAGACTACTACGGAGTGATTGATTAAGCCTCTAAAAGAAATGTCCATTGCTCTCTGAAAGGTAGCACCAACATTAATCAATCCAAAAGGCATTTTGCGATAAGCATAAGTGCCCCACGGGGTACGGAAGGTAGTTTTTAGTTGGTCTGGCGGAGACATCAAGACTTGGTTATATCCAGAGAAATCATCCAGTAAGGATAGCCTCTCGGAACTAGATACTTGTTGAAGAATCTGTTCCATGGGCGGGACAGGATAATTATCTTTGTCAAACGCTTTGTTGAGGTTTCGGAAATCGACACGAAGTCGAATTTCCCCGTTTTTCTTCCGAACTGGGACGAGGTTGGATACCCATTGAGTGTGTCTAATAGGAAAAATTATTTTAGCACTTAGGAGTTTATTCAATTCTTTTTGTACGGTCGGTTCTAATTTAGGATTCATTTTCCTCAGTTTATGTTGGAAGAGTAAGGTTTGGGGCTTCATCGGGATGACATGTTGTATAATATTAGGATCAAATGTTTTAAGATCATTGTAAGTCCATGCAAAGACATCCTTGAATTCTTTGAATAATTTAACAAAAGCAACTTTTTCTTGCTTAGAACATCCCAAGCCTAAGTTGATACATTGAGGATTTTCATTAGTCCCTAAATTGAATTTCTCATAAGACAATGAGGAACTATTAGTTTTGCAATTGACCGTCTTTTTGAATTTGTCTTCAAAACCATAAAACTTTTCTAGTCTAACAACATATTTGGGTATGAAATTTACCATGTCCGATAGGGCTTCAGGAGATTTCGGATTAGGTATTACTGTAAAGTCATGCAAATTGTCATCGTGCGTTTGTTCATCTATCACTGCGCCTTGAAAGGTTTCTTCCATGTGCAAAAAGTTAATGATCTGATGATCATCGTCAAATACTCTCCAGTTTGTGATATTGTCAGGGACAGATGGTCGAAACAATAGCTCCACGGAGAATGCGTTTGGGGATAAGCCTTCTGTAGGAAGAAGTTTAGAGGCAACATTAGCTAGTAGATCTGCTTCAACATTATTTGATCTAGGAATGGAATTTATATTAAATGTAGAAAATTTGTTCATCAAACTCCATACCTCAGACTGATAACTTTTGAGATGCGGGGAAAGACAGTGTATAGAATCTCTTACCTGCCTAACCACTATTTCAGAGTCGCCAAATACAACGAGATTTTGAATGTTCATGTCCAAAGATTTTCTGAGACCTTGCAGCAAAGCCTCATATTCTGCAGTATTATTCGTACATTCAAATTCTAGCCTACAAGATAATAATGTCTTATTACCTGCCGGATCAATTATGATGCAGCCTGCACCAGCTCCTTCTTTAGACTTGGAACCGTCGAAATATAGAGACCAAATTTGATTTCCATTGGGTTCATGGGACTGTTGCATAGAAGCTGTTGGTTGCACGTATGCTATGATCTCAGACTACTGTTGTGGATTGTTGATAGGTGAAACTTCAGCCATGAAATTTCCGAAGAAAGTATCCATCCCTTTGACTTCAGGTGAATCAGCAGGAGGTGTGTATGGTTCATTAGGGTTGTTCAAATCCGTGACCGTGAACTTAAGGTAATGCTCATGATCCACTCTGATCTTGTTAGGCTTATCATTCTCTGGAAGCCATAAATGAGACCAGTCCATAGTGAAGTAACCATGTAGCTTCTCCGACCAATCCCTGCTAAAAAACATACCATACACTTCCGGAATATCCACCACAATTATATCAATAACCTGATGAACCTTTGGGTTAGACGATAATCTAATAAATACATTTTTTAGTTCGCCTATGACTTTAACATCTGTTCGATCAAGTTGTATGATTTTCAAAGAAGACGGTTCTACTTCAGCATTAATCTTTTGGCAGATGGACCAAGGCATCACATTGGATGATGCTCCTGAGTCGACCATACAATTATGCACATTTCTGTTGAAGATTTCGAAAGTTAAAAGAAAAGGAGGTACATTCTTGCGAGTACTAGGAGTAATAACTTGTGATTTCTTACTCGCATTCTCTAATGCTACCTTATCTACATTATTTACATTATTTACATTATTATTTACAGGAGTTACAGGAAGGCTTCCTTTATCTTGAGGATTAGGATTGTTTTTAGTGGAAGTCTTCGGTGGAACTTTGCTTTGCACAACCTTGTTACCACTCTTTCCATTTTCTGAAATATTTTGCAACATCTTCTGTAACAAAAATGGAAACTTCAACAACTCATAAATAGAAATGTTAGCCCTCAATTTTTTAAGATCTTCAACAACATCATAATCTAATTTAGGACTGGCATTACTCTGTTTAATTTCTTCTGATTTAGATGGCTTTGGGGGGGAAGTTGTAGAGTTTTCGACAGGAGGTTTATTTGTTGTCTTACTCCTAGTGTTGTAAGGGTGAACAATCTCGAAGTTAGCTTGAAAGATGCTATCCGAGAAGTGTCCAAAGATGTTTGGAGAAGACTCTTCTTCTTGAACGGTTTCCTGCTCGACTTCCTCTTGAGGAATATCAGGAGGCATCAAGTTATCTTGGGCTTCTAGAATTGTCTGAAGTGCACATTGCAAAATTTCTAGGTTCAAGCCTTCAGGGTTTGGATTAGGCCGGTTGGTTGTGAAAGGTTTTCAGAAAGGGGGTTTGTAGGGTCCCTTACTCGAGGAAGCTTCTTCAGTTGACCTTTTTAAATCTATAACGTGATTAGACAATTTTTGTACAACTTTAGTTAAATTTTCCAAATCAGAGTTTTCAGGTTGTGTTTTGTTTTGTGGAGGTCTGGGGAGAATTTCAATCTTCTTTCTGGAAGAAGAAACAGTCTCAGTTTCGTTGCTAGAAGAGTCTTTAAGGCTAAGTATATCTTTTTCAATCTGAGTAGCCTCTTCGAAGGCTTCTAACAATGTGGCCTTTTTAGAACGTTTGACCCAAATAACTATGCTTTGATGTAGAGCTTTAGTGTAGTAAGTTATTAAAAGGCTCTCAACAGGCATAGAATCTGCAGGGATTCGATTTTTGAGCGTTAAGAATCTTTGATTAAAATCTTTAACTTTTTCTTTAGGGTTCATCTTTAAGCTCGAAAGGTCCATGACTAAGACTTCCAGAGGTTTACCATCTCCGAATTTTTCCAAAAAACATGACTCAAACTTTTCCCAAGACACTATGGTATGGGGATGTTGGGAAAAGTACCAAGTGGATGCATTACCCTCAAAAGTATAAGGGAACAACCTACAGACAACATCTTCATGTTCAACATTACGGAGTCTGATGGCTAACATAATTTTTTTGATATGATCTTCAACTATCTGTTTTGAATCGGGATCAAACTTGGGAAGCCACTTCTCTGGGTGCTTAGGTAAAGGGTGTTGGGCTCCAGGTACATCTACAACATCCTAGTCCAACCAGGGTCTAGCGGGGTTGTTCTGATTTGCCATAGGGCTAGTGGGTGTGGAAGGCTGAGAAGGTGGATTGCCTTCGTCAGAAGAGGAATCTCCTCCAGAAGAGGAAGGAGATGAGGGAGGTGGTGAAGGAGGTATCCCAGATACTCCTACAACAGGATTTGTGTTTGGATTTGTAGGATTCACAGTGAGGCTAGTATCACCTAACTGTTCTCTGATATCAGAGAAGTCTAAAGGTTGACCCCACGGACAGTTTGGTTGCCTAAGATGAGCTAAGGAACTGTGTGTTTTGATAAGAGATTGGCGTATAATCTCTTGTAGGTCACCACGTGTAGGATTAGGGGTTGCTGGCTCAACTGTGATCTGAGGATCTTCAGTTGAAGTAGTTGTTGTTTGAAGGGGAATATTTTCAAGTGAACGGCTTCTAGTCACTATAGGTGAGTGATTAGGGGGGGGAGGAGTCTTTCGACCGCCTCGTGCCATCAATTAAGTTCAGTCCCTCCTTCTAGCGCCATTTTTTGACGAGCGAAAATGACCGTCCGTCAATTGAGAGAGTGGAACCGGTCCGGGGTTGTCTAATAACCCAAGCCGTTTGGAATGAACCACCCTGACAAGTTTAACGACTCTGTTGGCCTCTCTAAGGTCTTAAGAAAACCAAAGAGAAAACTAATCTAACTAACTAATCTAACTAAAACAAATAAAACTAACTAAACTAACTAAAACAAAATAAAATAAACTAAACTAACTAATAATAAAAACAAACTAATACACTAATCTAATTAAAACAAACTTGTAAATTAAACTAAAACTAAATATAAACTACTCTAACTATTATATACAATCTACTAAATACTAATACACTAACTCTAACAATTAAATATCTAATTACTAATTGAATTACAACTTATTCACAAATATACAATATCTACAACTTGCAGATTTGAATAAAACCTGTAAAATTCATGTGCTTTCTGCCCTAAGACACCCAAGAATCTTTTTGATTTTTATATTTTTTATGAAAAAGAAGCAAAACTTACTGAAATTAAACAATCTAATATATTTACTGAAATTAAACAATCTAATATAAATCTAACTAAACTTATATCTAAACTAAACTACTAATAAGAACAGTAAACAAAGAAGTGATTAACTGACCTGGAAACGCTCCTAATTTGTCCCGTGTATGATGACTCTGAAGCTGGTCGGAGGAAAGAAACTCGCACCGGATTAATCCCGAAAGCTTCTCGTAAACGATAGGCTGCACTGCTCTTTGAGTTTATTAACAGGACAAACAAGACATAAAAAATCATAACAATTTTATGATTTATAAATCTCTGCAATAAGGGAAACCTGTTTTGCAAAAACTTATATTTGATAATTCAACTTATGAAGAAGAGAAATCTGCCATTCACAAACTGATTTAAACAATTGTTATGTTTTTTTTTTTAAATACTTGGAAGAAACCAGATATGGATTACAATGATTAAAATTATATCATTTGCACATGATTAATATATCTAAAGTAGTCGTTAACCATATACAAATTGATATACACAACATGAAACAAACATATTGATATAATGAGAAGCTAAAGCTGTGACAAAACACCAAATTTTGCTTCAGTCTGTATTAAAAGTCCATTATCCTTGTTCTCCCATGAATGAGGATGTCCATTATTACAAAAATCATAAGTATATATAAGTCTCTTCACAAGGTAAAACCTCCTTGTGGATAATATCAAATTGTTTTACATAATCTGGGAAATATCCCAAAATCAACTAAACTAGGAAATAAAAAATGCAAGTGAAATCTTTGAAATATCCCATAACTGCTCATCATATCCACTGCCATTTCGAATTGATCTGCAATAGACCAAAAATAACCAATTAGAAAGACATTTTCATTAAGAAAACAATAAAAATTGATCCTACAGACTTAGCTACAAAATCATCTGATTCTGTAGCTAGTCTAAAATAGCATACCGAATCAAAATAAAAATTAAATCAAATCTTTTTAAAGGAATCAAATCCAAGTTTATTTCTAATAATCATTCAAAACGAATCACTAATGATTCAAATAAGTTTATCATTTCAATTAAACAAAATCAACAGTGATCCAATTGAAACAGGGGTAGGAGTACTCTGTTTCACTGTTACCATAAAATCAGGCCAACAGTAACAAGACCGTTTCAATTCAAATGCAATTCATAGTGAGTCATATCGGATGAGATACGATCCAATCCAATACAATCATAATCCATTCATTACAATATAATAACAGATCCATATCGTTCAATCAAATGTAAAGAGAGGCAGGTTGTAATGATTATGCTCAAATGAAACCATGCTTAACAACATCGACCAAATCTCGCCATAGATTTCGATCACTGAGCATTACACAGACAGGATCAAATGGTGATCATAACCATCAACATAAGTGATAATCATAAATCGAGCAATAATCGACACAAATCATGCTTGAGTTAAATATAGCAACCAATCATGAACCTGGATATAGTCACTTTCGTTTTACAAATCAACTCGTAACTGAATATTCATTGCCATTACAAATTCAAACGATAACAGGGTCAATCTAATCAGCGGACCAAAACGAATTGACTGGCTGAGTTTCACATAACCATTACGATTCGTATCAATTAACGATTTGGGTGAATTTGTAACAACATCATATTAAACATAATCCAAACCGTATCCGAGCTGTTTGAAAACCATATGGACAAAAACCGTAACATTTGACCATATCACAATCCTTACGAATTATAGTATATACATTATAACCAAATCAAATCGAAACATTGATCGTGTTCAAAATTGAAATGAAACAGCTTGTGTCTATCATAGATACAGTGACTTTAATTAGCAACAACATATCCAATTTAAGCTAAATCAAACCAATTAAATCCATACTGAGATCTAATCAAATCGGCGAGGAATCCAATCGACACTAAACTAGGAAAACGAATTTCATTAATCCAAAACATAACTATGTACACAATGCATATAATGTGACAGAGCGAAATCACTCTGTAAACATAGCTATTCGAAAGAATTTGAATTCGTTATATAAACAGGTGATAGAACATACCAGTGAGGCTACTATAATTATGCCAATTTCGAATTCACGATCGCTGTAGCAGACTCCACATTCTTAAACAAAATAGAACCTGTTGTCCTCTGTTTCTTATCAGTGGCTTGCCATTCAGTCTTTTGCCTTGTAAGCCTTGCAACTTGTTCCTCCAAAGAATGGATTTTGGACTGTAGCATTGGCACATCGAGATAATACCTCTCTAACCACGAGCCGCACTGATCACATGGTGGCGCTGTAGACTTAGGTAAAGAAGGAGAGGGTTTTGACGAATCACCGGGGTTTGGACAAAGCAATTTAATTCTAGGGTAATCAGGGTCGTTTTGCAA
Organism: Picea engelmannii; assembly: GCA_009831015.1. Taxonomy (NCBI): domain Eukaryota; kingdom Viridiplantae; phylum Streptophyta; class Pinopsida; order Pinales; family Pinaceae; genus Picea; species Picea engelmannii. Next base: position 123,816 of record ML798959.1, read on the forward strand.
GCAAGGTGGTAGGTTCGATACAAAGTTGTATGAGGGTTTGGTACACAGACCTTCAGAATAGGGATATTCACTTGCCAAAAAACGTTCAACCTCTGAATCAGAGTCCTCGCTTAACACGATAGGGTCAGGATTGACAGGGGGCTTTGGTTTGTTCCTCGCCATGCGAGAGATTAGACGAGAAGTCTTTTTTCCTTTGGAATTCGCAGCAGGTTTGGCTTTAGGTTTCTTTCCCACAGGCTTAACAGTCTCGGCATCCTTAGTCACAGGATGGGGTAGGTCGATAGGTGAGTCGGGTAAGGGTTTAGGTAATAGGATACTGTAGGGTACCGGGGGTATAGCTTTGGCTTCGGTAACCACAGGTTTGTCAACCTGTGGAGGATTTGAATCCTCAAAATCATTGCGAACCAGAAAATCGTTCCAACAGTCTCCGTGTAACCCCAAATGACAAACAACAATAATTTTGATCAACCCGAAGTGAAAGAGGCCGCTATCAGCCTGATTCCTTTTATATCTTTTAGACATTTTAAATAGGCTTCTATGCAGGTAGTAAGGCATATTAAGCTCATAGCCCATGAAAACCATAAGTAAATGAAGGTGATGTAAGTAAACAAACCCATACCGACACTCACAGGTGATAAACTATTTGATAACCATTAGCAAATCATGCCAACGTTGCTTGAGCATATTCGCAGGAAGACCTTTGTCACAGAAGCTAACCTTACGTGACTGGAAGAGAAGTGTCCAAGGGACCTCTTCCACTTTGCAATTCTTGGACCATCGTTGTCCAGTGGTAGGCAAACCGGTAGCTAAACTGAGAAATTGCTTGTTAATTTCTAATTGGACATCCCCGACCTTGGCTCGACAGCCATCAAAGGTTAATGCGAACTGCCGAGAAACACAGGGATTAAAACCATCAAACTTTTGTATGAACGGGAGCCATCCAAATTCCTGAAGGTCACTGTGGGCACTGTCGAACATCAACAGAGTCTGGCTACCGTTTGGTTCAGCCCTCACGACGGGAGCCATAGTGCGAGCGCATGGTAAGGGTTAGGGTCACAAACACCAGCATACAGGAGAAAAGTCATCCGGTCTTACCACTATGAACGATCAAAGGGGAAGCATTCAATATGCGCGTGTGAGGGTGGTGGGATTATTCACCGCCATGCATAATAGTAATTGCAAAGTACAACCGGCGAATTAACCCACTGTTGAAACAATCATAACATAGTTCAAACCATATTATTCGGCCAACCCAAAAATCAAACGGTGGATATCATACCAATGTGCCATTGTAACATTTCAAACTATTGTCATTCAATGTAAAATCAAACCCAAAAGTTAAATCTGCGCCATTGTATAAGTGTGTAATCAAACGTTTATAAAACATCGTGATCATCGATTTCATAAAATTTGAAAGCTAAGAGTTATAACAATAAGGATCACATAAAAAAAAACTAAATAAAACCATGACCCCTATGCAATCGAACGACTAGACGAGTCCCAAACAATAAATTTTCATGCTCAATGCCTTACCAGTTTAATCAAATTAAATTGCGCAATCAAAGTAAGAATAGGCAAAGTTTGAAAATTCATTTAGCCACATAATAATAAACAAAAGGTAAGTGACTTTCAGAATATCAATGAGAAGATCATGACAGTTCAAATAACAATGGAGGAGTTTTCACGCTTACAGTCGTGAAAACTAAATAGAAACCAATTTGCAAATGTCGCAAGGAAAGAAAAATATCGTCTTTTTGCAAAATGCGACGTCAATTTGAAGTTTAGAAGACGTAGGTGTAGGCAGCTTATAGGGCAATAGAAAAAATATTATTGGCTGGCAACAGACTCCCAGCCCTAGGGGGTGAAAAACAACATGAGTGTTAGAGTGCCATAGGGGACTATAATTGGGACAACTCATGTGGGAGAGAGTGCTACCAGTTAACATTACTGAAATGAAGTGGAGGTGTGAGTACTACAGATCTGGATGGGGGGACCCTAGAGGAAAATATCGGAGGGTGTGACTGGGAGATGCAATTGATATTCAGAGGGAATGAGTACATGCTAGTGTTGATTATATACTTGGAGGGGTAGTGATGATGTGTTGATGACCAAGTACCTGCACACATAAAAAGAGAAATTCAATAATTATGAATATAATCATGTGTACCTGGGCGTGGTGTGAAATAAAAAGGCTCCCCGGGGGCCGAGGACGGATGGTGACCCGGGAATGGTATTGTGTAGGTGTCGGGATTAGTGTGGAAAAAATTTAAGATGCTATCGAAGTTGGAGGAAGGTTTGGGCTCATCATGTGACACTTGGTCGATGGTGATGAATTTCCCGTTGTAGGGGAACATCATTGTGTGAAACACGGAAGAGGTCACAGCCTTCATAGCGTACATGTAGCTACGTCTGAACAAGATGTTGTAATCAAGTGGAGCGTCGATAACTTCAATGTCAATGAGGATAGTCTTTCCCCCGAGTTCAACAGGGACATTTTGAAAGAGGCCTTCAGGAGAGGATGGGCATCCATCACAAGCTTTGAGAGTGATGGCGGATGGTATAAGCTCGTGGGAGCCAAGTTTTTTCCATATGGTTTTGGACATGATGCATGTGGAGGCACCTTCATAAATGATGCAACAATGAACTTTGATGTTCCATATTTTAACCGGTATCTGGAAATCTACCAGAGCGGGGAGACAGGGTTCCCCACTATCAATATCAAAGGTGATGAGACGTGTGTCAGCAGGTTTACTTCCCCCAGGGAGAAAATTAATGAATTTGGTTGAATAGGACAGGTTTGAAGGACTTCTAAAACTGACATGGCAGTAGGAGATTGTGCCAAGTCATCGACCATACTATAATTGTGGGTCACCCTAGCCTGAGGGTTGTTGACATTCCATCACAATGGGATGCGAGGAATACAAAGGGGTATCTCAATATTAGGGTGTGGAATCATCAAAGGTGGTCCACTTGTGACTGGGGTTTCTTCTGAGGTAGTGGGAACAGGGTCAAGGGGTGTGCTGTATTGACGATTGCGCATTTGTATAAGAACTTGTTCCTTTCTAGTGAGGAGGATAGTGCGATCTACAGAAGTGTCTGGGTGTAGATACTATCCCATCTATGGTGGGGTCGATTGCATCTCTTGTTGGGTGTTCATCACGCCTTGGTGTGGAATGAGGTTTTGCAACATGGCTGGGGGTGGTTGCTGCACATATTTTTGTGGGGCCTGCAGAGGGGCAGGTGGTGTTGGGGGACGTGTTCCATTTATGGATTCTTTCATTCATTTAAATTCATCGATTTGAGGGAAATGGTGAGTATAATGGCCATACTCACCGTAAAGGGAACAAGGGAAGTTTGTTTGAATATTGTTGTTATTCTCCCCTTGGCATTTGTTATTATTTCCCCCTTGGGGGTTCGGGTTCCCCTGATTCTGGTTGCCCCGGAAGGTTGGTTCTGTTGGGGGTGATTCCCTCCTGGTCCTGGATTATTATTGTTTTGATTTTTTCCTTTCTTTTTGGCATTATTCGACTGATGGGTCGGATTTGCTGTATTCAATTGTTTGAAATTGTGGACTTGTTGAACGGGAGAGGGTTGAACAAATTTAACCCCAATATGTGGTTGTCCTTGTGAAGAAGAAATGGGCTGGGGAGGACCAGGAAATGGGAAGTATGTATTATGTTGAGGCAATGATTCGTAAGGTACATAGGAAGGCGTGGCGATTTCACTAGTGCTTAGGGTGTAAGCAGAGTTAGAGGTGTTTCCAGAACTAGGTTGAACATCCGGGCTCATCATGAGTGCTGACGGGGGTCCACTTATGGGTGGAGGGAGGGAAACATGGTATGGTTGTTGATAAGGGGGAGGAGGGTAGTAAGGGTTTCCTCCATATACTAATGTATATGGAGGTGTACCATACGTAGTTGGTTGTGGGGGGTATGGATTGTGGTGTGTTGTGGTACCAATCAATCCATTCATGGAGTGAGACATCCCAGGTTTGTCCTGGCCAAATGGCATAGGTCTCAGGGCGTCAGGTAGTACCGTATATAAGTATCTTGACTGTGAATAAATGAGTTCGAACTGTTGAGCCTTGCTGATGGATTCTTCTTCAGACTGGGGAAAGTTGGTGGCCACATGCTTGGCAAGAAGGGGAACAAGTGATTTGAGAAACCAATTGAGGAATTGTTTCTTGGTGGCTTCAACTTTGCATAGACTACACCACTGACGCCATTCGCAAAAGTGGTCAACGATGTGTGTGGCATAGGTTTGTTTAAATTCTGAGAGCAGTTTGAGACCATTGTTATGACGGATTGGGAGTTGAAAGAAGGTCAAAAATTCTTTGGCCAAAGATTCAAAGGTCACATGGGACACCGATTTTTCTTCTATATACCACTTGGCTGATGGGCGAGTGAATGTGCATTGAAATAACCTCAATCGGATGGAGTCGTCCATGATGTTGTTTGAAGAGCACCATAAGTGGAAGGTCATGATATGGTTGGTCGGGTTGTCTCCCACTTTTCCTTCAAACTTGGGGATGTATGAAGGTAGTTTGGTAGGCATTGTAGGCCATGTGGGGTTATGCAATATAGGATCATTGGTGAGCTTAGTTAGATCTAGTATGTTGAGGGAAGCCAGGTAGGGCATATAGGGTGGCGGTGGAGGGTTAATTCATGTCATGGTGGGAATGGTTTGTGTACCTGACCCCTGAGGAGGGTTAGTTCCAACCATGGTGTGAGTGGTTTGTATACTTGACCCTTGAGGGGGATTAGGTGGGTTTGTACTTCCCCTTTGGGAAGAAGATTGTCCCCCACTTCCTTGTATAGGAAAGCTAGTGGATGGTTGATTGTGGGATGTGGACCCAAGTAAAGTGGAACCAAGCAAAGTTGATCCCAAAATAGTAGCACTCACATGGGTGTGAGAGGGTTGGGCCAATGAGTTGGTGAGGCTAGGAATGCCACCTAAAAGAGGAGGGAGGTTCTGCAAGCATTTGGAACAATGAGGATTCTGTGGGTCCCCTATGATTTCCAACTAGCATAGTGGATGTGTGCGGATGGTGATGAGAGAAATAAATGAACAAGAGTCTTTGTGTGACTTGAACCTTCACAATATATCTCACAATCGTATGTAATCACAAGGGAATCATACATAAATAAATTGATAAAGAAGCATACATGTGGGTAGGTGGTTTTTGTCTACGTGGCAGAACAAAGAAAAAAAATTCTCATGTCCTAAGAGACGTAACATCCTTCCTCTCAAATAGCACTGGACCTTCCAATAGTACTCAACAATGGGGTCTGAAGCCAACGGAAGAGAAACTAGTGAAGGATGAAGCAATCAACTATAATGAGGGGTAGAGGGTCCATATCCCTAAAGAACTGGCGATATTTCCCAATAACCACACAAAATCCGATCAAGGTGCAATTGCAGCTCACAATTTCCACCTGGGTAGATGTCCTAAATTTTGGTCACTAGGTACCTTGATCAAAGTGCGACATTTAGATTTTTCGGCCTCAGAAATGGGTCATGGGCTAGATCCCATCCAAGAGGTGGGTGCCTCAAGGGGGGATGCACAGAAAAACTGGACCTCGGCCTTCAACCCTTCATGGGTATGTTCATGCCTTATGGTGTAGGAACACTTGACTTGGAGGATTTAAAAATTCCCTATTTGTCAACTTCTATGTTTGAAGATGTGAGAACCTGATAACGGGGATTTATTTGGATGCATATCCCCAAGATCCTACCTAGACTAAAAAATTTCTTTTGGCACCTCTTGTGGAGGAAAACTTAGTGAGTTTTTAGAAATTTTTTAGATGTGGTTGTTTGAGAGATTGGGGGTGTGAACCAATCTCGTTCAAACTAATTGGGAGTGGATAGTTTCGTCAAGAAAAGGGTGGGGCATTTTGGAATCCCTTTGGAGGAAACTTACTTCAACCTCCACAATTTCAGATGAAAACTATGTGAGTGAGTAGTGATTTTGTGTCTGAACAAGTGAATGTGTGCCAAATTTTTAATAAGTTAGGTGTCACCTTGCAGCATATGGACTTCGTGTGGTCCTTACAAGTCTTGATTACCTAATTTACTAGATTCCATTGGTACAACCTTGCGGAATTGTAAAGTCCCTAGATAACTAGCATGTGGACATGTGGGTCCTTACCAATCCTTTAAATCCCTAGTGTGATCTAATCTAAGAAAGCTTGAAAACACTATCCTAGTTTTTGGACATGTGGGCATGTATGGGCCCGTTACAAAACCTTTAAAATTCTCTAGTGATGTAATCTAAGAAAGTAATTTCAAAACTATCCTATCTTTGTAGCATGTGGGCATGTATGGGCCCTTACAAATTTAATATGTGTTTGAAAATGAAACTAAGAGGAGTTCTGAGGGGGTTGTTGTCCTCTACTAAAGATTTTGTCTTTAAGGGAGATGAAATTCCCCCCCAATCGTTTTTTTGATTCTCAAGATCGCTCTATGGCATGAGAGAAGAGCATACTCAATGATTGATGTTCAACTTTTGGTCTCAATGAAAGTGTGATTATATGTGATATATAATTATTCCAACTTAACTTTAATCAAATCAAGCCATCCATGTGTCAAAATGAAAGAAAAAAGAGGATAAATTTGGATTTTAACCCCCTAAGTGCCTATGTTTTGACTATCCCTTTATGTGGAGAGGGAATCTAAGTGTGGTGCATATTGCAATTTTCATAGAATCAAGATTAAGAAGGCTATGGTCCTTCAAAACATCACATAAAACATTACAATGTGCGAATTTTTGGACAGATGCATGGGTTTTAAAGTAGATAGAAGCACATGTGGCGCCAATGCACAAATAAAAAGCAATCTGTTGACGCAGGTGCACAGAATGTGCTGAGCAACATAGAGAGTTTGGCGCACATTCTCGGAAGACACACTTGTGGGTTAAAAAACCCGTGCACTTTCTATTACACAATCGTGAAGAAAATTTCGGATGAAATTCTCTCAGCTCAGCTATGAATTTAGCTTCTTGCAGGAAGGCTTGACCAGCTATGGTTCCTTCAAGTTAAATAAACCAAAAGAAGTGATCAAATAACCCAAATGGGGAAGAAATTGATACCTATTGCCAATCTATTGCGTCCCTTTCGTCACCTAAATGAGAAAAATAAGGACGCTTGCATGTCCAACTGGGTTAGACGGATAAGACAACAATGAATGCAAGAGTTAAAAACATCAAGCATGAGAAATAAACAAACAACTAAAATAAAAAGAATAAAAGAAACTAAACTAGAGTGCATAAGGATATTAGAATAAAAAATAAACACCATTCATGCCACCAATGGATAGATTGTATTAGTGGGAAAACACCAAAGAGAAAGGGAGACTTATGGGTCCCCTCTTCCTCCAAGGGAGGGCTCTTGAGGGCTCTTGAACCCCCAAAGATTGAGCTCTTCTTACAAATAACAAACTAGAAGGAAATGGTAAATAAATCCAAAGCTGATTCACTCAAGAGGTGACATGAATAGCTCAATGAAATGATGCTTGTATTCTCTTGATGAGGAATGAGGATATTGCAAGAGAATATAGGAAGCATAACAATACAAATGAATTCTTGGAAATATAGTGCACCCATGGCCTCTTTTTATAGCACATCTTTGAGGCATTATCAAACCGGTCTTTAGTGTGAACAAGGGGATCTTTAGGGAACCCTTAGGTCTTTGACCTTGCCCCCCACTCAGATTTAGCTTGGATTTGGGTGTCAAATTGACTTGGGAGATGAACCAAAAGTGGGTGGGAGGCCAACCAAAATCATAAATGTGTTGTTCTAAGGTATGCGCGGCTTTGTTGTCCATAGTTGCGCATCGGGCGCATATGCGCTTTTCCAACGTTTTTAACTGGTGCAAGTGCATTCGCTTCCTTTGTATTCTAAGTGCATGCTGAGTTTATAACCAGTTGTATAGTTTTGCGCCCTTTGGAAATGAATTTTTGGGGCCATGGATGAACTAATAGGTGTTTGGAGATGTTGGATTCCTGTAACCATTTGCGGATGATATTTTAGTGATAACACTTACCCTTTCCTTTTTTAGATTTATATTTTCCGGAAGGGGTGGATTGAATGGAGTTAACCTCAAAAGTGTTTCCGGTGGAAGGAGTAGAAGTCAGAGAACTTTGAACATTAGAAGTAGGAGATTTTGGATTGGTGTGAGTGGCCAACATGGATTTAGCGTCAGTGTGAAAAGTTCCAATCACACCATCAACAACATGAGAAGTTGATGGGGTTGTTGAGGTAGCGGTGGTAGAAGGGCAAGGAGAATTAGGGAGTAAGTCGTAAAGAGTGTCCGTTTTTGAATAAATGAGATCTAGGTATTAAGCGCAACTAATTTCCTGCTCTTCAGTGACAACTACACCCATGGAAATATCACGGGAGATTTTATTGACGAATGATTTGGTGAACCATTCATCCAATAATTTTCAAGAAGGTCAAGTTTGATCAAACGTCATCTTCATCTCCACTCATGGATGTGATCATAAATATGAGTGGTCGAAGATTGCTTAAAGGAACTCAAAATATCGGTTCTTGTCTTGTAGTAGATGGGCAATTGGTAATGTGTGAGAAAATCCATGGCAAGGGTGTTGAAGTCGTTAAAGAAACCTCGCGGTAATTCTATGTACCACTTTGCGGTCGAACCCATGAGAGTTCGTTGGAAGAGTCGTAACCGAATGGATTCGTCCATCAAAGATTTGGACGAGCACCAAAGGTGAAAAGTCATAACATGGTTGTTTGGGTCTTCTCCTGGTTTACCGTCAAATTTGGGAATGTCGGACAGTAACTTGGCTGGTATGATAGGCCAATGGGGAGAATGTAAGATAGGATCATTCAAGATTCTAGACAAGTCGGGTAAATCCAAAGTGGCTAAAAAGGGAAACTATCGATTCACTTGAGGGTACTGGTGACTTTGGGGAGGAAGTCTCTTCGGTATACCAGTAGGACCGTAAGAAGTCTACATGTAAGTTCAAGTTCCTGATAGATTCAGACGTGGATGTGGAGGCATGTAGCCCATAGGGTTGGGTTGGTTGGAAATGTTCCCTTGAAAAGGGACACTAGAGTGAACGTGTGGACCCTAAGTAAGATTCAAAGAACCCGGATATGACTGACCGGAGTGAGGGGGAACAAAATAGTTAACTTGAGGTTGTTTCCCCCCAGATCATTGTGGATTTCCTTGGGAAAGGATATTCCAAAGGTGGGCTAGTGATACATATGTCTTATGTCCATACAATGGGTTATACAGTCCAAACTGAGGTTGTCCTCCAATTGGAGGATACCCCCCAACATTAGATTTCCCCCCAATGGGAATATGGTAACCATAAGTGAATGGATGATTGGCGCTTCCAATTGGATTAGAGCCACTAGGGCCAGATCCCCCAGGAAAAGGTGGATAAGACCCTCCAGAGAGGACCTAAGAAGGTGTAGGAACAAAACTGATCGCATCATTGTACCCAGGTGGAACAAAAAGTCTAGAAATTCCAGATGGAACCTGGGTAGGGATGGCGGTGGAAGGATTCAAAGCGTGATACCTAGGAGGAAGTGACAAGAAAGGTCTAGAAAAAAATGGTGTACCAATGGGAGCTTGGTTAACCACCACATTTCTGGTGGGAATAGTTGTAGCGTGTGGGACCATAGTAGCATGGGCCATCTGGAGAGAAAAATTTGAACTAGGACCAATTGACTGTGTGTCTAGAATGATGGTGATGTTGCTGGTTGTACTAGAAAAATTGTCTAAGGGTATCATGTAGGTAACATGCATTTCAGAAAGTTGGGAGACGACAGGTATATCAATACCTGCCCCCGAGCCGTAAAGGTCCCACACCGTGCGAGGCGGGCTTCTAAATATGTTGGTAGTCCAAAGGGGATTCTTGGCTGCAGGGCTTGTATGGGGTTCGGTCGATATTCCATAAGTGTCAACAACAAGTTCTCCTGATGAATTCAGTCGGAGAATACGTCTCTTATATCAAGGAGGTATGCAAAAATCTTCTAGAGAATTGGAAATAATGAAGAAAATTTCTAAAGAGGCAAAACCTTCATCTTGTGAGGTTACGATGTCTTGGACCTCGATCTGTTGAGAAGAGCCCTCCAGTGGATTATTAGGAAAAGGTTGATAACCCTCCAGATATTTCGGGGATAGCCCTTGCATCCTACGTGAACGATGTGGAGGGTCCATGTTGGCTGAACCAAATATTTTATGAAACAAATCTATGACCAACTACGTAAAAAAACAACACTTGCTAATAAAATCTAGAAATCAAACCAGACAAACAAAACTTCTTATTTCGAAGTCACTAGTTGGTGATGAAATCCAACATCGCGAAGTCAAGACAAGAAGGGGCTAGGATAGAGCGGGTGGAAAAGTTACGTTGACGACCTACTTAACGGACTTACACCCTGGTGCAAGCTCCCACACATAATCATGGGTATGCCCTCCAAGGAGCCCGAGTGAGTCTGGCCAACGTCGATTCTAGGTACCATGAATACTTTCCCCTCTACAATCACCTCGTGTAATACCCTAAAGAGATAGGCTACTAGGTTACCAAGAATAATAGTGATGCCCGGGGAAATTGGAAAGAGGGCAAAGAGTCCAAAAGAACCTTCAGTTCGAGTGAGTCTGGATGGATACCCACTGACTCAGAGACTGGATGGAAATGAAAATAAGTAGGCTAAAGCAAAATGGACAACAAAAAACCAAAAACAGGTCATATCCCCAGTGGATTCGCCAATTTTGTTAGTGAATTTGCAAACATAAACTGATCTCCCTAGATCCACCTAGATCTAGAACAAAATGAGACATGACATGGAACTTTACCTAAGCTTAATCATTGAATTTACTATCAAAGAAGAGATGAAAGACATACCTTTGAATATCACTTCCTTATGTCTTTGTTGTCCCTGCTTCTCTCTGGTGCTCTTATGCTATTGATCCTGCAATAGAACACAAACCAACCAAAGTGAAAGCAATAATAGTATGTTCAATGAAAACCTATACATGTGATCAAGGAGTCATGTAATAAAATGAGAATGATTTTATGGGAAAGAAACATGCCACCGTATTATATTAAGTAAAAGTGGAAGATAAAACTGAGTTGCCTTGATGTTGCAAGGTTCCCTTTTATTTGCCCTTTTCTCCAACACACACATTTGCTTCAAACTTGCATGAAGATGACCCGCAATAGCTTTATGAAACAATGGAGATCTCAAGCATAAATTGAAGTAGAGTTCCTCACACAGTATTCAACCTATTCCTTACTTGATATTGCTTTCTTTTTTATTAACCTTTTCCATGAGAAATCCATCATTATATAGGAGAAGGAGATATGGTTAAAGAGATTAGGATGATCCCACCAAATCAGAGAAGTCAGGAGGATCCCAACCATACGGATGCCACCTCATATTCTAGAAGATTCCCTTCTAGAACCTTCGTGAACTTTGTCCCTTTTCTTAGTCTTAAAACACCGTCGATCCCTATCTATAGAGCAACCTACAGAAATTTTGCAAGCTAGGTTAAGGACAGCCTGCAGAAATCAGGCATTTCCACACTATTTATTACTCTAAGCCTGCGACGTCCTTCTAAAAACAAGTTTTGTAGAGGGAGAAACCAATTACTTTTCTCATGCAAAAGATCCTTTTGAGAGCCTGAACACATGCTTGTAGAAACATCACCAGAGTGACCAAAATAATATGTAACAGTGTGATATCCTGTTGGAAAAATCTTTTTGGGAAGTATGCATTATTTTTTCAAACTTTGACTCTGTCTATAGTTTGACTATGGCAAGACAAAAAAACACTATTTAGGGACCCAAAATGGCCCTGGAAGTACATAAAGATGTATTGACATGAAAACTTCCAAAATAAGCTAGCTGGAATATGTGGACGATCACCATTATCCACCTGGATGTTTTGTAGGGCTTCAGGACAACCCCAGAAGTTAAAAACCCACAATTACAAAGAAATGTCTCCATTACAGAGAAACATGCTGAACTAAAAACTATCAAGATGATTCGGTGCTTATTTGAAACAGGTGGGTGGCCACCAATATCCACTTGGCTCAATCCTCCCCCTTTAGGAAGCAATGGTCTCCATTGCATTGAGTGATCCAGGAAGAGGAGAAAGTGTTTGCTGAATCTAAATCTTAGTGAGTTGTGTGCCTTGCTGGAGAAGTTGCGCTGCTTGGTCTGTGAAAGGCTGTCAAAAACCTGTTGCTGGTGGGGTTGAATTTGTTCCACCAACTCGTTGTCTCTAGGATTGATGGGGCATTGTGTAGGAACCATCCTAAGTGAAGAAACACTATCTTCTTTCTCTTCTGCAATCTACTTTTGTTGGATAAAAGGTGTTGAGGATGCATCAGTTGCAATGGCCTTCTATGCATCCTTTGAACAGACTGTGAAGAGGCTGAATTTTGCAGTATGAGAGATTACGTTGTGTCACTTTTTTGGTGGAACAATAGTCAAAACTACCTCTAGTATCCTGTTGAGCTGACCCCCCAGAGTAATAATGACACTACAAGGTTGAGACTCATAAACAACATGACGTTTCCACATATATGGTTTGCCCAAAAAAACATCACAGACATCAAGAGGAGAAGCATCACACACTACCTCATCCTTGAAGGGTTGGATTTCATAGTACATGTGACACTACTGGATGACACGGAAATCTCATGCCTGGTGAATCCACCCGATGTTGTATGGCTTCAGGTATGGTGTTTTCGAAAACCCCAACTGTTTAATGACCTCAACTGAGATGAGGTTCTTCTAGTTGCCGCTATCAACAATGAAATGCAACGAGGTTTCCTTCACTCACGTCTCTGAATGGAAGAGGTTCTCCCCCTCTTCATTATCTACTGGTTCTTCTGGTTGAATTGTTGTGGTCATGATAGTAGAAGTGGGGTTTGTGTCGATGATTTGTATTTTTTCATTATTTTCTAGATTAGATTCTGAATCAAGGTTTGACTCCTTGTCTTTTATCTCGACCACCAATGACTGTTTCGAGTGACATTCATTGGTGTTGTGCCAGGGGATGTTTTGGAAGTCGCACCACTTCCCAGTGTCATTCTTCATCTTTCCTTTACCCTTATTTTCATGTGTCTTGGACCGGTTGTCAGGAGGTTGTTGGTTAAAGACATCTTTATCATTCTTTGGTTGTTTTGGATTTTCATACCCAAACTACCATTTGTTCTGGTGCCTAAATTTTTGCTCGATTTTGAAAAAATATCAATAGGTAACTCCCAATGATGAGATATTTAGGAATTCCATTTCAGTTTAGATGTACTTATGTAGAGACCCATGGTATTTCAGAACTATATTCCACTCAGAGTCTTTGATACCCAGATTGGTGCGCAAGGTATGGAAAGTATTTGTGAACTTCAACACTGTTTAGATCTTCTCTTTCCATAGTGTGGAAAATATCATGTACTGGTATTCATAGTTACCAATAGGGTAATATTGTTCCTTGACCGCATCCAAAAAAAAATCCCAAGTGGGCTTGGCCCCATATATTCCAAATTCCTCTGTGGAACTTTGCTCCCAGTAAGTTTCCCACCAATGTTTGACATCGAGGAGAGCCTTGAGGAGTGAGAAACACAATAACTATTCAATGCTAGCAACACAAACCTGTCTCATTCCGCGTCTCTATCGGGGGTCAAAATTGAACCCGTCATAACACGTCAAGAGCCTCCTAGCACTTCCCAAAAGTAGAATTAAAAAAATACCCGTAAAAAAATGTTTATTTTAGATTTTAATAATTTTTTGGGAAGTGAAAAGTAAATTTAAAATTCTCTATGAAGGTTGAAAGTTTAAAATAACCATCATTATAATTTGATCACGGATCATCATAATTAATACGGGTTCAGGTTTGCGAGAAATGCAATAACTATTGAATGCTAGCAACACAAACCCAATAATTATTGTGATCCAGATTATTTTTGAAAGGAAATTAAAGCAGAGATATTACAATAAAGTGCACATAAGTATTACAAGAAACAGAGAAATACAATAATACAGTAATACATGATTTATATTAATTAAATAAATGTATAGAGACTATAAAAATAAAGAGTGAAAGACTCACTAGAATGGTGGAAACTTATCTCTAAGAAGAGATGTGACGGCTACACTCATTCGCCAGAAGATGAGTAAAATGAGGCTCTGAAGGAATTTTTATAATAAACATGAATGCCAAAACCCTAGACATCCAAAAACCTAACCCTAGGAGATGAAACACCAAAATTCATGTGGGCCAAATTGAGGTAAGTTAGTACTTCAACTTCCCGGGATCGTAACATTTTCATATTATCTCTGTTTTAGGCGTGTGATAGCCCATTGGAAAGGTCTTTTCGAGAATTATGCATTATGCCATCAAACTCTAAATCTATCTACAATTTGACTATTACAAGCCAATAAAACACTCTTTAGGGCCCCAAAATGGCCCTAAAAGTAGATAAAGATGTACTGACATGAAAAATTCCAAAATAAGCCAATTGGAATAGGTGGGTGTTGGTACAGGGGCCTACCTAGGGTTCAACGCTTCAATAGCACACCAACAAAACCCTAACTACCGACCCTTTCAGCAACACCTGCGAAGAAAATGAAGTCTCACTCGAGGTAGAGGCAGGGGGGGTTGCATGACTCAGGTGTCTGCAACCTAGCTGGGACTCAGATCTGTGATCAAAATACTTAACATAGCACTTAGCCAATAATATTCATTAGTCTCTAACTTATTTATTTACATCGCAGGTTAAAACCCTAATTATAGATCAATGTAGTGACCACGAAGATCCAAGAATATCTAATCATTCAACACATAGCATTAAAGTAGATCTAACATTCATTCACATCATAAAGCACTAAGCATCAAATAGATCTATCATACATATAGATTAATCAATTAAGTACATAAACAACATGAACACCATAGCACAAAGAACATCGACACGGGATATATGTGGTTCACACTAGTGTGGGGCTATGTCCACCAATATTCTTCTCTTATTAGTTTCTTCCAATCTTCTTACATGCACCCAACCACAATGCCAACTCCGCATAGGACAGGAGATCTACACGCACCTTTCCAGATCCACCTTCCCCAAGTTTGGTCCAAGCACAGAGCCTTACACAATCTGTGCACAAAGCACTACAAATCACTTGCACTTGGCTCTGCAAGTCTCAACATACAGTATGCACAAAGCCTTTACAAATGTTTGCACTTAGCACTTTGGCCTCTTCTTACATCGCCTAAATACTTATTTATACATTAAAAAATGGGCCTAAACATGGGTAAGACCCATGGACTGACATACCATACCTATTACATAAAACCTAAATCCCAAAAAACTCATAAGAGGGGGTGAGATCCCACGATCTTTGCTTTGCCTGGGTGCTCCATCTTCGACCAACCTGTTGAAGTCCCAAAAATGGTCAAACACGACCAAGGCTCTCCAAAACTTGGTTGAGGGCCAACAAGCCCCCAACACTCACTTGTGACTCGTCCTGAGTCACTATGATCTTGGCAATTATGCTTTGAAGGCCTCGATCTTGGTTCGAGCTGCCTCGACTTGCTGCTTCGCCAGAGCCTCTTGGTTGGTGAACTCCTAAATGAATTTCTCAATGACAGGCCCTTCCAAACACTGTTCCATCGTGGTGACCAATTGTTCTAGCTGTGCACCTTGTCCCTCGATCTTTTCAAAAAGTGTGCAGGCTTTGTCTTGCACTGGCTAGAGTCTGTAGGTCACTTTCGTGACTCTACTGTGGATTGCATTGACATATTGCTGAACTACGCGCACCTCTTGTGACCTTTTCATATTTTCTACCACCAGAAGTTGCTTCAGCTGTGCTTGCACTATTGATGCTTGTTGTTTCACCTCCTGGAGTTGTGCCTCCAATATTCTCAGCTCTGAGTCATCTGGAATGCGCTCATAGGTCTACGCACTTCGGTCACTGAGTTGTTTACATTACACGGCCAAAAACCTGATTCTTTCTACTGCGCCCCTGGCATTTTCTTCTCTCTGGTCCTGCACTTCCTGCAGAGTGATCGACACTATTTGCAGTTCTAGTTATGCTACTCTTGGTTGAAGTTGTTGAATGGCTTCAACAAGCTTCCCCACTTGGCTCCTAGTTGTTACTTCTTTCATCTGTTCTAGGCTTGACACAGAGATAAGTGATCTAGTTACTGCTTCTCTAACCCCAATCTACTCTGCGAGCAACTTGTATTTTTCTCTCTAAATCGGCTCTTTGTCCTCTTCCAACTTCGCTCAGAGGTCATATTTCTCTTGTTGTGCAACCCGACATTTTTCTAAGGCTTCCTCCTTTCCTTGCTTCAAGGCCTCCATGGCTTGTTATTTTTCTTTCTGTACTCGTCGAAGGTGAGCCTTTGTTGCATTTGCTAATTTGCGTAGTTGGGCAGGCTCATCTCCCACTTCTATGCTTTCTGATGATGACGACGCTGTAGACACTGCATGGCTTGAATAGAGGGATTGTTGTACCACTTTCAACTCTACCTCGATCCTGTCATACATTGTTTCCTGCTTTGCTTCGTTTCGTTGAAAAATATCCTCTGAAGTGTCTACTACAGCTGCGATGATGAGGTCAATATCATCCACTGTGAGCACGATTTCTAACTAGGGCTTATTGGCTCGTGACTTCTTCTGCGTCGAGGGTTTCTTTAGAGAAAAATTTATTTTATTTGATGTCTCTTCCTCTGTAAGGGGATCCTTATGCAGTGTCACTTTTCCCTTGTCTTGCTTTTCTTCTTCCCCTTCCTCCTCTTGGTTTACTTCATCACCTCCTCTGCCTCCAGGTGAGTCAACTGCAGTTTTCCATGATGCGTTGTTTATTTCCTGCACCTCTTCCTTCTTCTTCTTCTTCTTAGTGCTACTTGGTACATCATATTCTTATCGAGTGACCACAAGACTTCTGATGAGTTCAAGGTCGGAGGGCTCTGTCTGTTCGATTGGTACAAGGAATTATGCACGCCATTCCTTGGTTATTTCTTCCATATCTTCCTCGATCAGTTTGTAATAGGACTGTGGCTCTTCCTTGTTTTCGTCCCCACGTGTAGTGATATATATGAAGTTTCTATCTGCACAGAACTTCGCAAGTGGCCTGAACCTATGGAGTGTATTCAGCGTCATGTGAGGGAAGGATTCAATGGCCCTCTTCAGCTACAAGTAATAGGTGTGGAACACCGCATTTGACTACCATTGCCTCACCATGTCGCTCGAATACCTTAGGGTAGTGAACCTCGCGGCCAGGGGTTCAGATGAATCAACATCAGGAAAGGTCACTCCCTATGGCATCTCCCAAGGGACAAAGGCAATGAGAATCAACAACCAGCTGAAGTGAAACTCGTAGCTCTGGTCCTGTACTTCGCGACAATCCTGCTCCAACTGGTTGACGAGGTAGCTTTCCCAGTTCATCTGCATCCCTTCAATGCATTTTCCTATGAGGTCGATGATGAAACCTGTGACTTGCATTGGTCTATTCTTCCTGATGATCTTACCAGCGATCAACTAGAAATATAGGCACATTGCACCATCTTGGAGGGAGGCTACCTTGTAGCCCCGCTTCCCCTTCTCCGCATCATTATAGGTGTATTTTATTCGTTGCATTAGGGCACGATATGCAACCTTCCCTGGGTAGAATTTCTGAGGGTCTAGTCCCTGCATGATTAATCCAGTGATCATGTAGATCAACGCCATATCCACAGTCATGCACCTGTCTAGCCATAGATAACCTCCATGGTAGCACGACAGGAGGCATTTAACACACGCGTTAACCTATTGATGTCTGTCGAAGTGGGGTATCTTCATGACGTTGAGGATGGTGAACCTCGTGATCTCCTTAGTCCATGGTTGGGGGACTATCTTTGGTTTCTTCCCCATTGTCTTTGTCAAGTACTTATGCGGTGCGAGCAACGCATAATTCTCCCTATCTCCCAGGTTAAAATCATTGATTTTAAGATCAGGGATCAGTCCTAGCTGCGGTCCAACTACGCGTATCCCCTTCGGTAGGTACACGGTAATTAGGGTGTACTCAAAATCTCTTGGAATGATGTCACAAGTAACCGCACCAGCTGGAGGTGGGATGTAGTTGGGTAAGAATGATGGGATGAGCTTCTCGTTCACTAGGTCATCATAGTGCTTGCTTCTTTTCTCCGTCATGGTTCGGGATGGCCCAAATCGACTAGATTTTCGTGCAGTCGAGGGGGATGCTTGTAATACTCCTATCAATAAGGCCTATACTCCTGTGGACATGACCTTCTCAGCCATAAGGTCGATCAAGATTTATTCTACGGATTTATCTACTGCTCTAAGGTCATGAAGCTACCCCACTTCGGCAGACATTAGGAGGTCAACGCGTGCATTAAAATCCTCTTGTCGTGCTACCATGGAGGTTATCTATAATTATACAGGTGCGTGAATATGGATCCGACGTTGATCCACATGATCATTGGATTAAGCATGCAGGGACCAAACCCTTAGAAATTCTACCCAGGGAAGGTTGTAGATCGCACCCTAGCGCAACAAATAAAAGAACCTATGATGATGTGGAGAAGGGGAAGTGGGGCTATAAGGTAGCCTCCAGCCAAGATGGCGCAGTGCGCCTAGCTTTCCATTTTATCACTGGTAATCTTGTCAGGAGGAACAGAACAATGCAATTCATGGAGTTCGTCGTCGACCTCATAGGAAAGTGCGTTGAAGAGATACATATGAACTGGGCGAGCTACCTCATCAACCAGTTGGAGCAGGATTTCTGCGAAGAACAGGACCAGGGCTATGATTTTCACTTTAGTTGGTTATTGATTCTTGCTGCCTTTGTCACTTGGGAGATGTCATAGGGAGTGACCTTCCCTGACGTTTAGCCATACAAACCCTTGGCCTCGAGGTTCACTACCCTTTGGTATTCAAGAGACATCGTGAAGAAATGGAAGTCAAATGTGGTGTTCCACACCTATTGATTGCAGTTGAAGAGGGCCATTGAATTCCTCCCTCGCATGACGCCGAATACACTTAATAAGTTCAGGCCACTTACAAAGTTCTGCCCAGAAAGACACTTCATATATATCATTGTGCCCAAGGATGAAAACAAGGAAGAGCTGCAGTCCTATTACAAATTGACCGAGGAAGATATGGAGGAAATGACGAAGGAATGGATTGTGGAATTCCTTGTACCAGTCGAACAGACAGATCTATCCGACCCTGACCTCATTGGAAGTCATGTGGTCACTCGAGAAAAATATGATGGATCAAGCAGTGCTAAGAAGACTAAGAAGAAGGAAGAAGTGCAGGAAATAAATAGCGCATTGGAGAAAACTGCATTTGATTCACCTGGAGGAGGAGGAAATGATGAAGTAAACCAGGAAGAGGAAGGGGAAGAAGACAAGCAAGAAAAGGGTGAAGTGACACCTCCTAAGGATCCCCTTACAGAGGCTGAGACATCAAAGAAAAGAAAGGTTTCTCCAAAGAAACCCTCAACGTGGAATAATTCACGAGCCAATAAGCCCCATTTACAGACCGTGCTCACAATGGATGATATTGACCTCATCATTGCAACTGTAGTAGACACTTCAGAGGATATTTTGTAACGGAACAAAGGAAATAAGGAAACAATGTATGCTAGGATCTAGGCAAATTTGAAAGGGGTACAACAATCCCTCTATGCAAGCCACACAATGTCTACAACTCCATCATCATCAGAAGGTATAGAAGTGGGATATGAGCATGCCCAACTACGCATATTAGCATATGCAATAGAGGATCGCCTTCTTTGAATTCAAGAATAAAAAGAAAAGACCACAGAGGCCTTGAAGCAAGTAAAGGAGGAAGGCCTAGAAAAACTTTGGGTTGTGCAACAAGAAAAAGATGACCTCTGAGAAAAGTTTGAGGAGGACGTAGAGAAGATCCAGAGAGAAAAAGACCAGCTGCTCACAGAGAAGACTGCGGTCAAGGAGGCAGTGGCTAGAGCACTTCTCTTTGTCCTAATATTGGCCCAAATGGAAGAGGAGACAATTGAGAGCCAAGTGGGAAATCTCATTGAAGCCATTCAACAGCTTCAAGCAAGGGTAGCATAATTGGAACTGCAAGTAGTGTTGAGCACTCTGCAGGAAGAGTGGGATCAGAGAGAAGAAACTACCAAGAACGCAGTAGAAAGAATCAGGGCGTTGGCCATGGAATGTAAAAAACTCAGTGACTGAAGTGCACAGACCTATGAGCACCTTCCAGACGACCTGGAGTTGAGCAGATTAGAGGCACAACTCCAGGAGGCAAAACAAAAATCATCAACAATGCAAGCACAGCTGAAGCATCTTTCGGCGGTAGAAAAGATGAAAAGGTCAGAGGAGGTGCGCGTAGTTTAGTGATAGCTCAATGCAATCCAGAGTAGAGTCATTGAAGTGACCTAGAGACTCCAGCCGATGCAGGATGAAGCCTGCACACTTTTTGAAGAGATAGAGGGACAAGGCGCACAACTGCAACAAGTGGTCACCATGGTGGAATAGTGCTTGGAAGGGCCTATCACCGAGTAAGTCATTCATAAGTTCATCGAGCAGGAGGCTCTGGCGAAGAATAAATTTGTGGCATCTCTAGGCCTTCGAAGCAGAGTTTCCTGGATCAAAGTGACTCGGGACGAGTCACAGGTGAGTGTTGGGGGACTGTTGGCCCTGTACCAAGCTTTGGAGAACCTTTGTCGCATTTGACCATTTTTGGGACTTCGATAGGTTGGTCGAAGACAGAGCACCCAGGTGAGGCAGAGATCACGGGATCTTGCCCCCTTTTAATGGATTTTTGGGTTTATGTAAAGGGTATGGGATGTTGGCCCATGGGTCTTACCCATGTTTAGGCCCCTTTTTGTAATGTATAAATAAGTAGCTAGGCAATGCAAGAAAGAGACTTGGTAGTTACTAGTCATTGATCGACTTAGTGCATGGCTAGTTGGCTTTGTGCACAAATGTGTTAGAGTTTGCAGAGCTAAGTGCAAGTTTTTTGTAAGTGGTTTGTGCATAGACTATGTAGAGGCTCTGTGCTTGGACCTAACTCGAGGAGGGATGATCTAGCGAGGTGTGTGCAAATCTCTTGTCCTTGCGGAGTTGGATCTGTGTCTTGGTGCATGTAAGAAGATTGAAAGAGACTAATAAATAAGAAGAAGAGTTGGTGGACGTAGCCCCACACTGGGGCGAACCCCATATATCCTTTTTTATGTTCTTTGTTCTATGTTGATTCTGTAATTTCTTAGTGCAATGTTATGATAGGCATATATGAATGTTTAGTGCTTATGATATAAATGAATGCTAGATCTGTTGTAATGCTACGTGATGAAAGGTTAGATGTGCTTAGATCTAGATTAATATTGTGTTGTTCTGTAACTAGGGTTTCAACCTGCAATGTGAATAAAAGGGTTAAATACTAATGAATTTTATTGGATAAGTTCTCTTTTAAGTAATATGATCATAGATCTATGTCCCAGCTAAGTTGCAGACACCTGAGTCATGAAACCCCCTTGCCTCTATCTCAGGTGAGACTTCATCTGCTTCGTAGATGTTGCTGAAAGGGCCGATAGTTAGGGTTTTGTTGGTGTGTTGTTGAAGCATTGAACCCTGGTTCTTCCCCTGTGCCAAAAAATAGTTTTGTTTCCATTTAATGGAGTTGCACAACCTAAACCACTGAATGAGATCAAGACTGCGTTGAGTGCAGAATTCAAGAAACCCAAGTTGGATTCAAAATGCATTACAAAACTGAAAGAAATCAAGCAAAAAGTAGCTGAACCTATTTGGGAGTTTGATCAGAGGTTTAAGACCTTAACAGGTCAATTGAGTTTTCAAATTCCAGACAAGAAGAACAAGGAATGGTTCATTGTTTCCCTCCTAACATGCATCAGAGTTCCTCTGATGCAACATACGATGTCTTCGTAGGCTAAGGCGTTGGAGATCACCATGAAACTAGAGTCATCCCCTATGGGAGAATCCATCTCAGGTATGAGTCAAATTTTGAGTCAGCTAACTAGCTTATCTCTGAAGGTCGAAGATATGAAGAAAGACAAGAGAAAATATAAAAGAGACGAGATATGGTCTATCAGATGCAAATCAGAAGGCCACGATAAGGAGCATTGTCCCCTATTCCATGAGTACTTGGCCTCTAGGGCTCCAAGCCCTTTGAATCAGGTTACTCTACCCTGGTGAGAGGTATGTAGAAATAGACATCGCCCTGGTGAATTCTATTACATGAAAAAATATGTCCAGACACCTACAAAACTTTATTGCACATTCTATAAATCTATGGGGCATGATGAGAAAGACTCTAGGGCTTATGACCTCTTGCATGAAATATCAAGAGATACATATAGCATTCAAGGCGCAGTACAACATGAAGGAAATGATACGTAGTTTAACCCTCCAGGAAGAGGAAACTTCAACCCTCGCAGTGGATTCAAAGGAAGAGGATGAGGTGGAGGCATGGGTCGAGCTCGAGGTCAGATCATTTGTTATAACTACACACAGCTAGGTCACTTGGCAAGGGACTTTCAGAACCCTTGTACCACTTGCAACTACTACAAATCATTCGAATATGTCATTGAATATTTCCCTATGCTATTAGCCAAGATTCAAGAGAGACGAGGAGGAAACCAACAAGTACAACTAATCTCAACAGAACCTCACGGAGAGGATCCCAGAGTCACTGTTATCAATAGAGGAGGTGCTTTTACTGGAGCAGACAGAGTGACCCCAGAAAAGACTACAAAAGAACCAAGGGTTAGAAGAGCTGTAGAGAAGACACAAGTGTTTGATCTGAGGGAAGAAAAACAAACATTTGAAGAGGCAATAAAATAATTTGGAACTTCATTAAAGACACAAACCAGAAGTGAGAGAATGTGGAATTCCTTTGACATTTGATCAGTCTGCATCACCTGGAGAAGGAAAAGAGGTAAGCAAGATTATGGATTTCTTATGTACTTGCATTAATGTGATTAAGGATGAAAGAGATGTACAATAAATACAAAATTTGATCAGACAGTATGAGATAGGTAGGATAGCTCCTCTTCTGAATAAAGCAGTACATCAAGTATCCAGAAAGAGAAGGAAAAATAAGGAACTACACCTTAATGCTCAGATTGGAGATTATGACATATATTATGTGGTCCTTGAGTTAGGATCAGAAGTCAATGTTATGATGAAGCAGACCTGGGTACTGTTGGGAAAACCTAAGTTAATTTATTCCCCTATCAGACTTAGATGGATAATCAACAGACAGTAAGCCCCTTTGGGAGACTGGAGCATGTCCCCGTGGACATCGACGAGGTAAGGGCATTTGCAGATTTTGAGGTGATTGAGATAGTTGATGATAACTGTCCTTATCCTGCGCTGTTACGAATTGACTAGGCTTTCAACAATTCCACTATTGTTGACTTAAAGAAAAGAAGAATGACATTCAAAGGTGATGACCTTAGGGTCATTTCACCTCTGGATCTTGATGGAGGTTGCAGATACACAGAACCCATCAGAGAAGAAGACTGTGCTTATGAAATAGAGAACATATATAAATTGACAACAAGACAACATGATTACATTAGTCCTACATCAGATGGGAACTTAAGCTGGCGAAGTGACAACGCATGCTCATCATATTCGGAAGAAGCACTAGAGAAATGACAGAACAAAATGTATGAAGTTTCTACGAGAAGGTGTGCTAGATTAACCAGGGAAGTTTGTTGGATTGGCACAGAAGTAAGAAATCTGCCCATATTTGATGGTTTAAATCATTTAGAAACATTCTTAGCAGAATTTGAAGAAATTGTACCAGTACAACAATGACTGTTCGTACTGGATGAAGCTTTAAAAGAAACTCCATCAATATGGAGAGGAACACATAAGAAGAACATCATGGACTGGGTGCAAGGTCACACTTTGATGACAATGCACTTTTCAAAACAAGCCGAAGGGTGCGAAGTTCGATAAATGAGTGAGAGCTATCCGAAGGACCATGTGAGAAGTTGTGAGGAGACCAGGAGAAACATCCCTCAAGAGAAGTGGGTGCATAAATTCATCAACACTTTGCACACAACGGCTATTAATTGGTATCTTCAAGAAGAACTACGCCTCACCACTTCATATTGGTACGGTATGACTCCGAACTTTGTAGCTACATTTTTGTTTGAAAGTCAGTACCCAATGGTAGATCAAGATTTACAAGTTGTAAGACAGAAAGTTTTTGAGGAGGCACCTAACCTCCCTTTGGAGCAAGAAGAAGATGAATGGACTGCACCACTTCAAAAATTGCAAGGCTATTACAATATCAATGCTGATGAAGACGATGATCCTAGGAATGTGAACATCGAAGATATAGAAGGACATAGAGACGTAGAAGGACCAGGAGTCAAACTACCTTTTATTGGACAACCAATCAAAATCAAGAAATTTAATATTGGAACAGAGCAAGCACCTAAGCTCGCAAACGTTGGAGATTATTGGGATGATGCAACTATTGACAAGATCACATAACTACTGCATGAGTATCAAGACTTGTTTCCAACCAATTTTACCGACATGAAGGGCATTAAAGGGCCCATGGGAGATATGAAGATCCCTTTGAAACCAGATGCAAGGCTAATCAAGCAAAGACCTTACAGACTGAATCCCAAGTATTAGTAGAAGGTCAATATTGAATTAGACAGAATGTTGGAAGCATGAATCGTAGAACCTGTTGAAAAGTCAAAATGGATTAGCCCTATGGTGGTCCAAGATAAGAATACAAGAGAGATAAAAATATGTGTAGACTTGAGGAAACTGAATGATGCATGTTTACATGATCCATTCCCTACACTGTTTACTGATGAAGTGTTGGATAATGTGGGAGGGCATGAAGTTTACTAATTCACAGATGGATTTTCAGGTTATCACCAGATCAGGATTGCTAAGGAAGATTGCCATAAGACCACATTTGCAGCAAAATGGGGATCCTACCAATACAAAGTGATGCCTTTCAGAATGAAGAATGCACCAGCCATATTTTCTAGGGTGCTGGTCGAAGCATTCAAGGAATTTTTACATAAATTTATGGAAGAATATTTTGATGATTGGACCCTTTTTAGCTTATTGAAAAATCATATTGAATGTTTAATACTAATGTTGGATAAGTGTAGACAATGTCAGATTTCCCTAAACCTGAAGAAGTGCATCTTCTTTTCACCCTTTGGAGTACTGCTAGGCCATATTGTGTGTAAGTAGGGGTTGCTGGTAGATCCTTCCAAGATTGCCATCATTGTTGATCTACCCCCTCCTACTTCAGTAAGACATCTACGCACTACATTGGGACATACAAGATACTAAAAAAAGTTCATCAAGGGCTATGCATAGATAACAACACCTATGGATAAGTTATTAAAGAAATATTGTCAGTTCAAATGGTCATAGGAATGTCAATAGAGCTTCGACACATTGAAATAGAAAATGGTCACTCCGCCCATTCTGGTTTTCCCAGATTGGAGTAAGGAATTCCATGTGCATGTTGATTCATCATATATTGCATTAGGAGTAGTGTTAGCACAACCAGGAGTAGGAGATATTGACCATCCATTAGCCTTTGCTAGCAGGAAGCTCTCTACAACTGAGATAAATTACACTACCACTGAGAGAGAAGGTTTAGCCATGGTGTATGCACTGCAGAAGTTTCGTCACTACTTGTTGGGAGGACACTTTAATATGTTCACTGATCACTTTGTGTTGAAATACCTAGTCAACAAGCCAATGTTGGGGGGAAGAATATGCAAATGGCTATGGTTATTCCAGGGATATGATTTTGAGATTATGGTCAAGCCAGGAAGAATGAACAAGGGTCCTGACCACTTGTCCAGCTTAGAACATGGAGAGGAGCCTACCAGTTTGGAGGATACACTACCAGATGCATAGTTGCTGGCCATCAGAAAGGTTGATGATCACTTCAATGAGATAGTTCAGTTCATGTCAACAGGAATGGCACCTCCCAAATATACAGTCATTCAGAAGAAACAACTGGTAGTTCGAGCTACAGATTTTTCATGTATTGGTCTTCATAGTTATCAGCAAGTTAATATTGTTCCTTGACCGCATCCACAAAAAAATCCCAAGTGGGATCGACCCCATATATTCCAGATTCCTCTATGGAAATTGTCTCCCAGTAATTTTCCCACCAATGTTTGACATGGAGGAGAGCCTTGAGGACTGCGAAGGTGATCACTTCCCTGTTGAAAAAAATGTGAACAAAGAAATAACCTTCTAGCAGATTTAACCATTTTTCTAGGGCATCCGTATCTATCTTCCTTGAAATACGAGAGTATCAAAATTAACTTGTACCTTGAAGGGAGAGGTTCCTCCAAAGTGGTTTCTTGATGAATATGCGTCTGTTGCTATCGAAAAGCATTGAAGGATGTGGGAAAAATTCTCCATCATTTCCTCCCTCTGTCGCACAAGAGCTTGTTCAAAAAATAGGTTAATAGAATCTTTTGATCCATTGTTTTTCTTTTCTTCCACCATGGAGGGTTTCTTGGGCATCCGAGAGAGATTATCCTCAAGAGAGACAAGCTCAAGACCCAACTTTCTATACTCAGACCTTGTTGGGGACATGGACTGAAAAATGATCAAGAGAAGCCTCTCTAATACAACTTATCCATATTATTTTTGGAATGAAATGAAAGAAGAGATATTACAATAAAGTTCACATAAATATTACCAAAAACAAAGAAATACAATAATACATGATTTCTATTAATGAAGGAAATGTACAGAGACTGTAAAAATATAGAGTGAAAGAATCACTAGAATGGTGGCAACTTATCTCTAAGAAGATATGTGACGGCTACACTCATTTTCCATAAGATGAGTACAATGAGGCTTTGCAGGTATTTTTATAATAAACACAAATGAAAAAACCCTAGACATCCAAAAACCTGACCCTAGGACATGAAGCGCCAAAAGTCATGCCGGCCTCATTGGGGTAAGTTAGTACATCAACTTATTGGGGTCATAAATTTTGCATATGATCTTCGTTTTAGGTGTGTGATAGCCCATTGGAAAGGTATTTTTGAGAAATATGCATTATGTCATCAAAACTTGAATTTGACTATAGTGTGGTTGTGGTAATCCAAGAAAACACTGTTTATTTCCCTAAAATGGCCCTGTAAGTACATAAAAATGTACTGACCTGAAAACTTCCAAAATAAGCTAGTCGGAATAGGTGGGAAACCACCATTATCCACCTAGATGCTATGTATGGTTTCAAGATATCCTCTGAAGTGAAGAACCCACAATTACAAAGAAATGTCTGCATTACAGAGAAACGTGCTGAACTTAAGACTGTTAAGCAGCCAGTTGGAATTTGGAACAGGTGGGTGGCCACCAATATCCACTTGGATCATATTGAATGCTAGAAAGTGTAGCACGCTTTGCACCATTGATTATGCTATGAGTATAGTATCTTGCACCATTCATTATGCTCCAATTATGGTAGGTGTTGGGAGGCAGGATTTGAGTATGGTAGCTTCCACCATTGATTATGATCCAACTATGTTAGGTGCTGGGAGGTGGGAAAGTAGACAAAGGGAGGCAGGTCGTGGTCCTATTGATACCCAAATTTTGACCTTCAAATATATACAATGCAACTATGGAGGAGGTTCTCAAACCCTAGTATTTTATCTCTCTTAGTGTGCACATTTTCGTCTCTACCCGTGAAAGAATCGTAGTTAGTTATTAAGCTCACATAGTCGATGTGAATTCATAATTGAGTTTATCAAATTGTATTTGTACAAAGATCTTCCTATGTCTCTGTTACTTTATCTTTCTAGAGATGAAATTTTTAATACCGTGTTGTTTGTTCTGTCTGAAATTACATGCCATATTCGTAGGTTTATTTTGTATAGAGGTGAGGCCAAGATCAATCCTTAGACCTTTGGACAATCTTCTCTTGTGGTATTCTCCCAACAAAATCTCCAGCTTTCGATTTTATAGCAGTGGAAGCGAGAGACTCTATGTTGTGGGTATCAATTTTTACAATATAAACAAAACTACTCTTTTATGGACTGGAGACATAGGTTCCCTATTCGAGGAAGGAGCCCAATTTCTATTTCAGAGAAATGGAGACCTAGTTTTACTCAATGTAATGGGTAGTGGGTAACTAGGTCTAGAAGAGTGATACCGCTAATAAAAACATGTTGTCTATTGTAGTGGGAGATGATGGAAGGAATTTTGGAAAGGTGTGGGAAAGTTATAACAACCCCACTAATAATATCCTCATTGGCCAAGTGTTTACCATGGGGAAAACCCTCACAATGGATCCTTATTCCTTTATTCTTTCTCTTTAGGTTCTTCTGGAAACATTTATCTCAAATCGCAGAACAACATCACTTACTGGAATGTCGACTTCAACGTCTTGCAGTTGTCCAACATACTCAAACTATCACTCAATAATCAAGGAATATTCTCACTCACCAATTCCACAGGTAAGTGGTTTTTCTATTGGTTTTTTTAACCGTAATCCTCTTTCTTTCTTTCTCAATTCTATGTATATTCAGGTGTAGCTCTGAAAATTTGAATCTTATTAATCGATAAAACAACCAACCTTATCATGTAACCAAGCCCCCTTTGACATCCAATCTTGTTTTTGTATGCTTGATATAATTTATTTTTTTCCCATAAACCACGATGACTCACCACTGGGATTCTAGCCAACTAGCCAACTGCCCAACAATATTGACAACAACTAGTTGAGATAACAACTTGGCCTAATTAGATGTTTGATAATTTATTCTTTGCCTATATAAAGAATTTTGAATACGTTTAGCTGTTTTGCAATCCTTCTTACACATTTTTATGAAATGTGGAATTAATTTGTTGTTGTCAATTGAAATGTAATTTTTTTTTTTAAATTTTCATTGTAGAAACTTGCATGAATATATACCCTTCTTACTGAAATTAAAACCCACCCTTCAAATTTGATTAGTAGTCTCTACCCATTGATCAAGCCGACCCCACAACGCCACTTCCACTTCCAGCCCCACTTCGAAATTTACTCAGCATTCCTACCTTTTCACTTCTATCGTATGTTTTTTTTCACTGTCAGCATTTCAGTTGCTAAGATTAGTGTTAGTGGTTTGAATATGGTGCCTACTGTGGGAATAATTAGGCTCAGGAGGATTGTTTCTCCGAAAACTAGCACCTAGGCCGTGTGGAGATTCGAGCCCTGTTTGATATTGAATGATGAATCGAATCCAGTCGTGGAAGTAGCGTGAGATGGAATCCTTGACGTTGGCTCTTCTTCATCTGACAGAAATGAGAATGAGAACAAGATCATGAAGGTGCTTCAAATTTCCAACTCCCCCATTAATATTTAATGAATGCTTACAGTGCTATATTCTCTTATATCCTAATATTTCCCATCGGTTGGTGTTCAACTAGTCTAGATTTTTGTTGGAATTTTGAATTAAACATAGTAACCAATTAACAAACAACAAGTGATTGCAGAATATGGATGATATGAAAAATATTTTCGAAGTTGTTTGTCGGATAATCCACAGTTGGTGTCATTTTTGTCATCGACATTTCGAATCCGAATCGGGATTCATCATCAGGACTAATCGTCAATTGATAGCTTGTTGATCTTGGTCAATTAATAGTTACTGTGTAGGATGTTTTTAAGATTTTAACATAGGTCGACTGTCTAAAAACCTAATCTACAAAGTTTTAAACAATTTTTTTATTTTTTTTTTATTTTTTAAACTAAATAATAATATAATAATATATCATAAATTAATACTAAGTTTGTAAAGTTTTTTAATTATATATATGTAAAAAATAAGTTTTTAGTGTTTTTAATTATTTGAATTATATTTATAAACAAAAATTAAACATTTAATTAATTGAATTAAATTTAAAGTTAATTAATTGAATTATATGTAAGAAGGGAGCTTTAGTTATGGTTGTTTTTAGGGTTAGAGTTTTAAAAGTGTTTTATAATTTTATATATAATATAAGTCTTATTGCTTTTAATTGAATTGTATTTATAGTTAAGGTAGGAAGGGAGCGGTTAGGTTATTTTAGGGTTATAGTTTTTTATATTATTATTTATTCCCCAACCGATGAACTAGCCAGGTGCATAGCAAGGATCCTAGGACCTTTGGTTGGCAAGACAGACTCATACATAAAAGATTCAAGAGACTTCGTGGAACTCATAAAAAAGGAGAAAATTGAATGTAAGGATATCCTCATCAGCTTTAACGTGGTTTCACTTTTTACGAAGATCTCGTTAAATGAGGCAATTCAAGTTATTAATGAGGTTCTAGACCCTCAAACAACCAAACTAGAAGAAGTTTGTCTAAAATCAACCTTCTTCAGTTTCCAAGGAGAGT
The DNA here is from genome assembly GCA_009831015.1 of Picea engelmannii. NCBI lineage: Eukaryota > Viridiplantae > Streptophyta > Pinopsida > Pinales > Pinaceae > Picea > Picea engelmannii. The sequence goes on from ML798959.1 coordinate 154,194, forward strand.
TTTTCGAACAAACAAGCGGGGTAGCCATGGGATCCCCTTTATCCCCAATCGTAGCCAACCTCTACATGGAGAAGTTCGAGAAAAATGCCCTTGAAACATATCCCCTTAAACCATTTAGATGGAAAAGGTATGTTGATGATACCAACGTCAAATGGCCTCATGGCAAAGAAGAACTAGACAGATTCTTTGAACACCTCAATGGTATTTCAGAAAACATAAAATTCACCATGGAACTAGAAGAAAACAACAACATACCCTTCCTAGACGTTCTTATGACTAGAAAACATAATGGTACACTGGGACACAAGGTCTTCAGGAAGAAAAATCACACAGACAATTACCTTCATGCAGATTCCCACCACCATCCCTCTCAGAAGATGGGGGTTCTCAACACCATGGTGATAAGGGCAACAATAATTTCCGACAAAGAACATCTTAAGGAAGAAATAGACCACTTAACTAAGGTCTTTAAGAACATTGGGTATAGATATAGAGACATCAAAAAAGCAATGGATAGGAAGGATAATAGGACTCGTGTACATAATGATCAAACCTCCAACATAAAGGCCTACCTTCCTTACATTCGGGGTGTCACGAACAAGATTGCAAAAGTTTTAAAAAAGAAAGAAATTAGAACCTCCTTGAAACCCCTAGTTACCATTAGACAAAGAATGAAATCTGTAAAAGACCCTATAGACCAACAACAAGGAAAAGGCATCTACAAGGTCTCTTGTTCATGTGGGAAATGTTACATTGGGGAAATCGGACGATCATTTCAGGTAAGGAATAAGGAACATGGAGCAAACATTAGAAATGAACGCATTCACACCTCGGCCTTAGCAGAACACTCACTTAAGACCAAACATCATGTCTGCCTGGAGGATACAAAGATACTAGCAAAAGAGGATCATTACTACATGAGATGCTTAATAGAATCTCTCAAAATAATCAAACACCCCAACAATATAAATAGAGACGGTGGCCTGGAGGTGAGCAGTTTTTGGCACCCATTAATCAACCAACTTAGAGACCCTCATAGATCAAATCATGTATGACATATCCCTTCTTCTTTCCTTGATTATTTAGGTTTTCCTTTGCTTCACTGCAGAAACTTAGGGGTCTAACTAACCTGTTTTACCTACTTTATAAAATTTTAATTATGGACACGTACTACTATATATTTCAAATAATTAAGTCACATATAACCTAATCCTATGACAATTTATTTTAAAACCCCAGTATCCCTACTATGTTACATCCTAATCACTTACAACACAAACTAACCCCTACTACTTAGTATCCTAAACCTATTAAGATTATCTATAGTTATACAAAAACCTTCAATACTAAAAACACATTCTAACAAATACTAAAAACAATCCTTTGGGTCCCTAGATTTTTTCCAACAAAACCTAAACCTAACTAAAAGCTTCCTTTCCTTAATCTAGTAATTAGTTCACCAAACTTTTTACATTAAATATAAACATAAATTAAAAGTACTTTTAAATTAAAAATTATCTAACTCTAACCGTAAAACATTTCCTTCCTTTCTTTTTAGGTTTTCCTTGGTGTCAGTTCTTAGACTTAGGAGTCTAGCTAAACCTCGTTACCTACTATTTATATCATTAAATTACCTATACCCTTACCTTATGACACTTATTTATTAATACTCTTATATATATTCCTACTTTGTTACATCCTAATCAATTTATTCTAATGAACTAAAAACTAAACCTAAACCCCACCTTTCCGTAATCTAGTAACTAGTTCACTAAACTTTATACATAAAATTAAAAATTACTAATAAATAATAATATAAAAAACTATAACCCTAAAACAACCTAACCGCTCCCTTCCTACCTTAACTATAAATACAATTCAATTAAAAGCACTAAGATTTATATTATATATAGAATTATAAAACACTTTTAAAACTCTAACCCTAAAAACAACCATAACTAAAGCTCCCTTCTTACATATAATTCAATTGATTAACTTTAAATTTAGTTCAATTGATTAAATGTTTAATTTCTATTTATAAATATAATTCAAATAATTAAAAACAATAAAAACTTATTTTTTACATATATATAATTAAAAAACTTTACAAACTTAGTAATAATTTATGATATATTATTATATTATTATTTATTTTAAAAAATATAAAAAAATATATTTTTTGTTTAAAACTCTGTAGATTAGGTTTTTAGACAACCGGCCTAGGTTAAAATCTTAAAAACATCCTGCACAGTAACTATTAATTGACTGAGATCAACAAGCTATCAATTGACCATTAATCCTGATGATGAATCCCGATTCGGATTCGAAACGTCGATGACAAAAATGACACCAACTATGGATTATCCGGCAAACAACTTAAAATACTCACCACAGAAATCTAAAAACAATGAAAAATATTATTTAAGCTAAATTTTAAGGAGAATGTGTATGGTACCATAAATAATTAGAAGATAAAAAAAAATTAAGATATTATGAGGAGGTGGTTAACCCTAATCTTGAAGATCCAAAACACTATGGCATGAAAGAATATGTCGCCTTTGTGACACTAAGAGGGTTGAAGATGATTTTTTTTTTCTCTGATCTCAAAATGATAAAGACTTGTATTCTTGAAAATATTTGCAAGTTTTAATTCAAGTGTTCTTAAGAAAATGGATCAATTTTGCAAACACAACTTTTATAGAAATTACACATTCAAGATGCATATAAACAACAACAAATAACAGTGAACAAAAAACACATAACACAACAAATGATAAAGGAGTTCACCCCTCTCTTAGGCTACATCTCTTGGTCCAGCTTCCAATGGATATTTTGTATTATTTTCTCAAAGTGCTAAAATATGTGCTTTACAATGCTCAAAATGTCAAATAGATGGCTCCAATGGCTTCAGAACGTCCAAAAACCCCTAGATGGGCTTTTTCGGCACCTCGTTTGGCCAAAAATTGAAGAAGATAGGCTTCCTGGAAGTTCCCCTTCAAACTTGTTGTCTCTGGATCACCAAAATGCACCTCTGTCTCCTCAACCTAGCCCCAATGCACATATTTGTCTTAAAACCCAGCACTGGGCGCAACCACAAAATGGTGCAAACTGTAGGATGGTTAGGGTGCGCCCAACCCCTAACCGCCAAGTCTGTGGGCATATGAGTCATGTGACCGCGCGCTCATACGGAAAGGGGCTATGTTTTAAAACATATGGTAAATGGTTTGGTACGCGTGTCGCTCCAGTGGTTACATTGCAAACATATATGACTGGGGGCTGGGGCTAAGCCCCATCCCGGACTGTGCCCCATATCAAAACTATTGAAACTTATATACATTGTTTAACATATATATAATAAGAATCATATGTGGGTGCGCCAGTTGGGCGACCCTTCCCAAGGCTCTTCCCCTACCCGGAGGTCGCAGGGTCGAGTCCTGCCAACTATCAAAATTTTAGACCACCGTTCAGGTGACACGTGGCATCCATTGATTGGGCCATGTATCACCATTCCATTCACCGCAAACATGCCACGTGTCATACGCCAATTTTTCCACACGACTGCCAACCAACACCTGCCATGTGTCATACGGCCCTGCCACATCAGTATTCGTACGGACTGTACGGACTACACAGTCAGTACACATTTTTTTTGCCTGTTTGTTTATTTGAACAGAACGTGATATATCTCTCGTCCGATGTCTGTTTGAACCCAAATGAGTTGCGTTGGGTTCGTGACAACGAGGCCTATGCACCCATTCGATTTGAAGTGATTCCGAGGAATTTGAATTTTGAGCAAAATTTGATCCCCTGGATTACACCTCCCCATTGGAAAGCTTTTGGACCTCCAAACGGCTATTTTCAATCTATTCGAAGATGAGGGTATAGTTCCCTCACTTTTCCAACCTCAATCCACTTGGCTTTGCTTGGATTTGTGCCTTTAAGACCAATTCGAAGATATTCCACATTTCCTCGTTTTGAAGTTCTCATTCTCCTGTTAAGGATTGTGTCTTCATGCAGTTCTGTAAGATATTCTGGGGAGAAATCATCTATAGAAGGAATCTGAACATGTTCTCCTTGATCATCAATCAAAGGAGGCTCATACAATTTCAAATTCTCAACATTAACAACTGCATACATTTGCATATAAGGAGGCAAATCTAAACGGAAGACATTGTTACCAATCTTGTCAAGAATCTTGAAAGGACCATATCGAATTGGTTTCAGTTTTTTACCTTCTTCTTTAAGCCTCTCTTTACTAATGTAAAGCCAAACTTCATCTCCAACTTGGAAACTGTGATCAACACGATGCTTGTCATGTCTCTTCTTGTACTTGGCTTGACTCCTTTCCAACTGCTCTTGTACCATTTGATGTATCGACTGAATTTGTTCAATGAACTTTTCTGCCCTATCAATGTCATATTGACCATCAATAGCAATATCCTTCCCAAAGATAAAATCTAAAGGAGATTTGGGTAAATAGCCAAAACATGCTTCAA